>CABFWB010002623.1:26593-37453 GCA_902151455.1 Timema bartmani | reverse complement strand
GGGGGGGGGGGGGGGGGGGGGGGGGGGGGGAGGACGAGAAGGGTGTTCCAGTTACATTTTCTTCTGTTGTTTCCTCACACCTCGCAGTACCGACAACTTTTTGAACTGACGACAATAAAATACGTTGAGAGCTCACTCCACTTTGAGACGAGGATCTGAAGACTACGTTTGGCCAATCCCCGTGTATCCCCAGCATTACGGGTCAATTTAACGTTCACGCAAGGTTAAGAAATACAGTCTAGAATCAGCAGGACCCGGATTTTGATGACATGTCATGATTTTATTTATTTTTTTGCTAAACATATTATTATTTATTTATTTGAGATATTTAACCTGCACTTTCTGAAGCGATTGATTATATCAGCACAAGAGAATTTATATGAGCGAGAGGTATTTTCACCTACCTTCTAGGGTTCTGTTACATGTCACAATCAACAGGGGACTGACGGCTTTACTTCCCCTTCCAGCCCACTCAGGTAGACTCCATCATTTGACCCGTTTCGGTGGTCGCATAGTCCAAGGCGTTCCTCTCCTTTTAGACTAGACTGCCGATGGTAGGGAGATTGAGGTTCGATTATCTGTCAAGTGTATTGAGGTAGGTTACAGTTCACTTGTTTGTTATGGGTGGAAGAAAGGGTGCAACAATAGAAATCACTCGGATGTAAAGGGTAGGAAGGAGGGGTGGGGTGGATTTTTGGCTTTTCCTGAGTCCATAGAAGATTTGCAACCCTTGGTACATGAGACAAATTTTCCGAGAGGTGCCATATTAAATAAATTCGAGCCCCAAAATCAACTCGCTGCAGAGCAAGACTAAAAATACCTTCCGGTACGCAGCATAGGTCCTGTGACCTCAACAGAAACCACCATTTTACTGCGCAAAGTATATGCAAACAAATACTCCATCGTTTAATGGAACTGTTAGTTTTTTGGGGGGGTGGGGAGAGCGAAGGGCTGTATGTTTAAACCAAGGGGTCATTAACAACTTAATAACCCGATCCGGTGGTCGAATGGTATAAGGGCTTCTCTAATTAGACTGGACTATCAATGACCGGGAGATTTGAAGTTCGAATCCCAGTTGGATGTACTAATTTTTGTTTTTCCAAAATTGTCTCCCACTCTTCCTCCATGCAGATGCTGGTATATTTCCTCTAAATTCAACCTTCCTTATCCCTAACACATTAACGTAATTAGTACATATGCGCATAACTCGAACAGGTTAATCTAATGGTTAGGGGGCGGGAAGGTTTTTTAGGATAATGTAACATGTATTTGCGTTGGGAGAGAGTGGGAAAACTTTAGAGATACCTAGTCTACAAACTCTTGACGGTATTAATAAACTTGGCATTCATTTAAATTTATTGAAAAATGACACCTGTACACGGAAATCGAACCCGGGTAGCAAATAGTATAAACAATTTTTACGCACATGATTCGGTGGACACGTGACCTAACGCGCTATTCTCGTTTTAGATTAGACTGTCGATGACTGGGAGATCAGGGTTAGAATCCCAGCCAGTTGTACAGAGGGTGATTTTTTCCAAAAGGGTTTTACACACTCCTTCCATGCAAATGGGAGTACACTTCCTCTAAATGTAACCTTCCCAATCACTAAAACCACCATCCTAATTAGTACATAGGCGTACAACCCGAACGTGTAGTAAGACGCGGTGATGAAAAGATAATATATAATAGGATCGAGGGGTGGTGGTGTTTCAAATAACTACTCTTCAAGACTTTACATCGAACCAATTTAATTAGTTCATGTTTATAGCGCACTCTTTTACTCGAATCTTCTGTTTAAGGTGGTCATGACCCTAAGGGTTGAGTTACTGTCCTCATTCCGACACAATTTAACTGGATAGTATCCCCTCCCCCTTTATTCCCCTCTGTCCCGCTGTCCTCACAAGACCCTCCTCCAATGATCCAATGAGTTCCTTGAGAGTGGTTTATTAAATTCCATCTTGACATCTTCTTGAGTTCACGAAGACTGTCCAATTAATTTCCGGGCGCAGGGAATAAGTACTGAAAGTGCCTTAAGTCGACGTCATTATTTAATTAAGTTATTTCCTCCTTCACCCCCTCTGACATTTTTAAAAGACTGTATTTTTTTGAATGAGAACAAACATTTGTTTTTTTTATCATATACTTGAAACACAAAAGAATAACAAAAAAAAGTGTGTACCCTTAGTCTGAATAAAAAGTGTTGTTAAAAGTCGGGAATAATGAGTTTATTCTATAAAGGAGAACAGAAAGGTAGAAGAGGTGGTAAATAGTATTGATTTACTGAAGTTAGGGGTTATGGGGTGTCAAATAACGTGAAGGGAAGGGATAGAGAAGTAATTAAAGATAAAGACAGGTGAGATACGAGTCAGTGAAAGGAGGTAGGTCTGTTCCTCCACTTTCCTCTCAGAGTTCCTTCTACTCCACTTTCTTCTTTGTTTCAACACTCTCCAACTATGTTTTATTTATCTCGTTGTTTCATGGGTTTATATTATTTCTAATATCCCCATACCACGGGTGATGTTTTAATACTTAATTTAGTAGAGAAACTTTTATTATTAGTAATTTAATTTAATTGAGGTATTTAACGTACACTTTCTGAAACAGCTGATTATATCAGTCTACGAGAATGTCTATGAGTGAGAGCGAAAGAGCCTACCAATTTTTCCGGGAAAGGTATTTTCACATACAGTACTTTCCAGGGTTCTTTTACATGTCACAATCGACATGGGACTGACGGCTTTAATTCCGGGAAGTTATACTTCGGATTTTTATCGCATAAAAAATCCGTCAAGCCCGGCTAGGTTTGAACCCACGAACATCGCGTCCTGAGGTGAGCATTTTACCCCAAGATCACCTAGATCGACAAAATTTTTACTGGAATTAATATTAGCAACTAGGGGGGTGTGGTCCGCTTCGGTGGTCGCAGGGGTTTTCAACTGGTGGCCCACGGTACTTTTTCTTGCGACCCATCAAGATTCTTGTAAAAGTAATCCACTGCAGAAAAATTGATGTTTTCAGCCGAGAAACGACAATTTTTGACTTGAGTGGGAAAAGAAATCCCCCAACTGTTGTTAATGTTTAATCTCTTCCTCACATCTGCCGTATTATATAGACGTATCAAAGATAGTATATATTAGTAGGAAGGTTCGTTTAGTATTTAATTAAACATGATAAAATTATCACTTATTTAATTCACAACTAAATACCCGTTTTAGTTTTCGCATAACTTGACAATAATTAGCCTATTATGACGCGGCCCTGCCACTGGATTCATGGGTTCAAATTTGGCCCTCGGGAACTTTTAAGTAGGAAGCCCCTGGTCTAATACTCTACTCTCAAAATAGACTGTACTAGTGATAACGAGAATATCGGGGTTCAAATCCTGGTAGAGTGTACAGAGAGTGCTTTTCCTCTTAATGGTTTTCCACTCTCTCTGCACGCAAATGCGGGTACAACTCCTCTAAATTCAACCTTCCTCATCCTTAACACATTATCTTAGCTAATACATGTGCGTATAACACGAACGGGTAGTAAGGCTTCGTGCTAAAATAAACAAATTAGGGATGTGCGAAGTTTTGAATCTTTGAAGTGTGTAGTCAAATCTCCTTCATGTTGATTTCGACACCCACAATAACCTTCACATCTTCTAAACAATTTCTAATTAAGAAGAAAACTTGTATATATTATGAGGATATTATAAATTTATCACTAAATGTAATATATTTCCACATATAATTATTTTTATAACAGCTGATAAACAGTATTTTAAAACGACTAGTGACATCTGCAACATAAACAGAGATAAATTCAGATATGTCAGCATAAAATAATATGGTGGGCTTTGTTTATTACTATAAAATAATATAGTGGGCTTTGTTTATTGCTATAAAATAATAGAGTGGGCTTTGTTTATTACTATAAAATATTATTGTGGGCTTTGTTTATTACTATAAAATAATATAGTGGGCTTTGTTTATTTATATAAAATAATAAAGTGGGCTTTGTTAATTACTATAAAATAATATAGTGGGCTTTGTTAATTTCTATAAAATAATACAATGGGTTTTGTTTATTACTATAAAATAATATAGTGGGCTTTGCTTATTTCTATAAAATAATAGTGGGCTTTGTTTATTACTATAAATATTAAAGTGTGCTTTATTTATTATTATAAAATAATATAGTGGGCTTTGTTTACTACTATAAAATAATATAGAGGGCTTTGTTTATTACTATAAAATAATATAGTGGGCCTTGCTTATTACTATAAAATAAGATATTGAGCTCTCTTTTTTCTCTCTGAACTCTTTTCTTTATCAAGATGCAGACAATGGATATAGCTTAGGAATCAAAAGTCATGTTATATTATGTGACAACTAAAAGCCCCTGTATGTTCAACCTCACGTGGAATGTTTCGAACTCCGATTTCACCTTCATCCCTCATTTAAAAATGGCCTTCTCAAATTCTAAATATCAACTATAGTTAAATAACCAACGAAGAAGCTACAGTCCAATTTTCATAGGAAGAACCTTAGAAATAAAACTTATTAGATCTACTTCTACGTGTTCATACGTCAAGTCATGGGGTCTGCAGCTATAACTTTTTACATACACTATCAATACCTATAAAAATAGCAACAATAATATAATAAAATACTATCAATATTGACAGCAAAAATAATATATATATTTTTTAAAAGACCATTCATATCAACATGCGCAGGCCACTAGGATCATCCTAATTTTGTGAATAGAGATCGTTGATAGCGAAAATAAAATTCCTTTCAGAAAATGATTTGTTTGTGTAGAAAATAAAAGATTACTATATATTTTTAAACCATCAGTCACATTAAAAAAAATTATATACATTTCTATAAAATACATTTAATTAAAACCACTTACTGTAAACCTTCAGTTTATTTCAGAACAAAGATTATTTTGTTTTCTTTTGTTTGAAAGATAAGTGAATAACGGTTCGATTTGTTAATTTAAGACACAGCTTGTCTCTCTTGTACGAGTGAGTCTGTATCCAAACATCTCTCGAAACTATGACCAAATTACTCACAAGTTTCCACGATAGTTACTTTTTTCTCCAATAGTTGTTATAACAATTTAATACTTGATCGTTCACACGATGCGGTAAATTGTTGACTTGAACTGAAACATCCATAGTGTGTAAGGGCTAAGATTATATTCTTTCCTTTCATCCATCCCATTTAATTCTTATTTTCCAATTCTTTTCTCATCCCCCTCCCCACTTTTAATATATTTCAATTCAATTTAATTTCTTCAACCCCTTTGCTTTTGTCATATATATATATATAATTTACATCATCCCCCCGTGCCCAAAAGCTTCTATCTTATGTCTATTCACCTTCCGTTTCCACCCCTTATTTCTTCTCTTTCGATGGTCTTTTGTTAATTCTCACCTGTTGTTCTATCTCCGTCTCTTTATCTCAACAAATTATCATACTCTCTTCCCCCCCACAACTTTCCTACTGTTTTTTTCATCTTCTCAAAGTTCTCCCTTTTGAGGATTTGTGTTCCTCCTTTGATGAGAACAAGAGGGGGTGGGGGAGGGAGGTACTGGACCCAACCCAACCTTTCCCCCTCTTTCTCCTCACTCTCTTTGTTCATTAAATCCTAGTGTAAGGAGTTATAGGGACAGGAGGAGGCTGCCAAAGAGGGCTTGCTTTGACTGCGGCCTCTAATAGCGTTTCCTTGGAACACTCAGGAAGAAAAGAGGAAGAGGAAGTGGGGTGGGAGGGAAAGAAAAATTGTTTTGAGGGTAGTCTAATTTGGTGGAGAAAATAAATAACACATTACTCTTATTTTTTTCTCTCTTTCTCTGTAGATGAAAAATGCATTTTTAATGATTTCGTAGATCTGTATTTTTGTACGGGGCGGATAAATAATTTGTGGATAAAATAATTTGAGGAAGGCAAGCTCACACACACACACACACACACAAACATACAAACATACATATAAGCCTACAGTAGGATTTGGCTAATTCAACATGGGTTAGTTCGAAAAATTGTATAGTTCGAATCTACCACGATTTCCCAAGAAATTTTTATTCAAACCAACAGTAAAAATAACATTTAATTCGATTTTTAGAAGGGGGTATTTGGATAATTCGAAGGCTGTATATAAATTGTTTTTTTTGTTAGCGTTTGTATTCATTTCAAACATAGCTTAAAGATCTTTATCAAACCCCCCCCATGTGCCGAGAATGTCCACTAAAGTCGGAGTTAACCTATTGACGCATAGTAAGTTAGAAAACGGGGAATTATACACCGGCGGTGAGCGGGTTACCTAATATAAGGGATGTGTTGGTTTTTGCTGTCATCAATTTTTATTTAAGTCTGCAATGTTCACATGCTAATTTGTCCAAGTTTTTGTATTCTGTGTTGAATTTTTTTTATTGTGTATGTATGTTTTATAAGTAGCATATTTTAACGTTATTGATTTATTCTGTACCTTTTTGATTAGATTAGATTTTTACCAATTTTTACAATTTTTGGCCTTTTTGCCTCCTTTTTTTAAAATCCCTTTTACCTGGTTTACTATTAAACTAAATAATATTTTGTCTAACAAGTGTTTGTTAAGGTTTTGATGTGAGGTGAACTAATAAAAATCTAGCTCTAATTACCTGGTGTTACCTCCGGAGAAATATTTTAAGGTAAAATTCGAGTTAACCATTTGCATATTTCGAAATTTTTTTAGATATCACTTGGACTTCGAATTAAAAAAGTTCTACTGTGTACATATATATACCTCAGTTTTAGCTTCTGTGGTGCTGACTGACAGCTCACAGCTGACTTCTGACGGCTTTGAAAAGCTACCAGACCAAATTATGTATCCCTACGCCGAACGATATGATCTGCAAAAACCATGTCTTTAGCAGTTGTCACTTCTGACAGTCAAAATTTAGGTATATACCTAACTGTTGACTGTCAGAAGTCAGCTGTGAGCTGTCAGTCAGCACCACAGAAGATAAAACTGAGGTATATATATATATTTATTTATTTATTTATTTATTTCGAATTTTTTTAGACATCTCTTGGACTTCGAATTAAAAAAAGTTCTGCTGTGTACATATGTACAGTATATATATATATATATATATATTCAAATTCAAATTAAATTTGATTATAAATTAATTAGACTCTAATTAAATTAAATTAATACTAACACTATCCGTTATTATACATAATATATCCCCTGGGTTGCTAGCCCTTTCATTACGATATAATATATTCACCTAATCTTAACTTACCTAACTTTATTTTACCTAACTTAAATATATATAAATATTTATATACATACAGATAAATATATATAATTGTAGTCCCGAGTGTCAACAGCTTTCTCCCGCAATGGTGGACATGCGGACTAAATGTAAGCCTCGTCAGGACTGTCTCCCCGTTCACTTGGGGGAGGGGGGTCTCAAATCCCACTCTGGTATGCTATAAGTTTTTTTACTTAAATATGTTTTTACTGTTACTTCCCCCTTCTCCCCCACGCAAATATTTTATATCTATTATACTTTACTCATTCCTACCCCATTAGATTAATTATAATCACGGACGATTAATGAGAAAGAATTGTGGAAAAGAGGAGGGGGTGGTAGCTCTCTAAACCAATGTGATTAGAAAGTATACACTTTATATAACGTTACGTGAAACTTTTTGTTGTTGTTTGTTTCGTTCCGAATTCAAATGTGATGTATTTATTTTAATCCCCGAGAGTGAACTAGTTTTTTTTAACGTTTGGCATGGCATAGATACCGATTCGCTACTGTTTTTTTTTACCACTTTTAATCCCCGAGAGTGAACTAGTTTTTTTTAACGTTTGGCATGGCATAGATACCGATTCGCTACTGGTTTTTTTTTACCACCGCGTCTTACTACCCGTTCGGATTATTAGCTCATGTACTAATCACATTAATGGGTTTAGAGATTAGGATGGTTATATTTAGAGGAAGTGTAACAACATTTGCGTGGAGGGAGAGTGTGGTAAACCGTTTTGGATAAATCACCTTCAGTACGTCCGACCGCAATTAGATCCTTTATCTCCCCCATCATCGGCAGTCTAGTCTACTGCAAGAGTAGTGACTTAGACCGTGTGGCCACCGAAGCGGGGTTTAAGCTATTCCCCTTAGTTCTTATGGTTGAATGATCGGGTAGGTCGAATGATTAAAAGTTCGGAGGTCCTGGTTTGATTCCAACCGACCAACTCTCCCCCCACGCAAATGTGGGTACATTTTCTCTAAATATAACCTTAGTTATTATTATTATCATCACCGCTTCTTACTACTCGTTCGGTTTGTACGCACTTACGCTAATGTGTGATGGTAGGGTTATTGTGAGATGAAATAGAGGACCTACAGTTTAACGTGGGATCCGAACCACGGTGGAGGCCTGGCATTCCACACATTCACAAGTTGTGATTAATACACGTCTTGTCAGGGGTGAAGGAAGGGTTCGGCCATCAGATAAATCTGTGCCGGGACCGAGGATTGAATCCCGGACCCCCCAACACAGAAGTCTGACACCTTACCCCTAGACCGCCAGGTCACCTATAACACTAGTTCCTAAAACCATTAGCGTGGTCAGTACATAGGCATATAAGCCGAACGGGTAGTAAGACGCTGTGCTAAAACTAAAAAAAGCTTAAAGCCACGTGAAAGTAAATAAAAGGAAGAATCGAGGTAAGTCCTGGATAAGGGGCAGGGGGGGGGGATGGCAAAAGAGGGGAATGGAAGGGGAGAGAGGCAAGCTCTGTGGCTGTTGGGACAGATTCTACTTTTCAAGCAGAGAGCTGTTTGAGAGTGCGTGTCTTCTTTCTCTCTCTTTCTCTTGTGTTTCTCTCTCTCTCTCTCTGGCTGCGTACGTGGAGGGAGCGAGGTGGGATCGATGCGTGGACCCCCTAGAAGCGGAGCGAGGTGTATGTATAGGAGTGTGGTCGATAGACAGACGTCCTGTTTGGTCCAGACGCGCTGCGCTGTCTGTGTATCGTCCTACCTTTCATACCTCGGATATTGTTTCTGTCTTAGTCCTTGTGTGTCTCATATCGGCTCTCTCTTAGTGCCTCTTCTATACCTCAGTCATCGGCTTTCTCTTAGTGCCTCTTCTATACCTCAGTCATCGGCTCTCTCTTAGTGCCTCTTCTATACCTCAGTCATCGGCTTTCTCTTAGTCCCTCTTCTATACCTCAGTCATCGGCTTTCTCTTAGTCCCTCTTCTATACCTCAGTCATCGGCTTTCTCTTAGTGCCTCTTCTATACCTCAAATATCGGCGTAGGCACCAAGTGTGACGTATCGCTTCGGCTCGTAAAATAGTCTTGATTAGTTTTATTTCTCCATTTCCCCCATTTATTTCAAAATTATGTCGGTAGGAGAGTTACACTAAGCCTGAATAGTTGAATTTGTTTTTAGTAGAACACATTGATAAAGACTTTTTAAAAAAAAGGAATAACTAAACAATCTTACAAAGGTTGGAACAATATCTGAAATTGCTAGTCGCACTTTGCGGCTAATGATTGTGGGAACATATTTTCTGTCGTGAGGCTACGCGTGAAGTTTCGAGCCGGTCAATTGTTCGCTACCTATTACTTGCTCTTTGTTCTCAGTCTTGGACTCTTTCGCTTTCCTTCTTTGATCTCTTTATTACTTCTTTCCTAGTTTTATCTTTGTAGTATTCTTTCTATTTTCTCTACGTTGATTCTGTATTTTTCTCTACATATGTTTTTACTTTGTTCTCTTTACGGTTTTATATTGTTTCTTACCACTCGTTCGGGTTATACGCATATTTATTAATAATTACACTAATAGTTTTAGGGATTAGAAAGGTTATATTTAGAAGAATTGTATCTGCATTTACATGGAAAAAAAGATAGTGGAAACCCATTTAGGAAAAACTACCCTTACTACATCCGGCCTAGATGCGAACCTTGATCTCCCAGTCATCGGTGGTCTAGTGTACTGCGAAAATAGCGCCTTAGACCATGTGTCCACAGAAGAGGGTAATATGTTGTTTTTTGTCAGAGGGCTCGCAAAACAAAAACACTTTTTCACGGCAGCAATTTACATTAGTATCCTTGTGTGTTTGTTTCAATTCAACAGGTTGGCTTTTGAATAATTACTTTTGTTCCGGTAATGAACAATTTAATTGAATACTTGTTGGGTCGATATATTGTGATGAGGCGGCCCAGCGGACCTTTTTAAAGCCGGTTCCACATTACTTGGCAAGCATTGGCCAGCATTGGTCAGCATTGGCCATAGTGTGGGACGGTCACTTGTAAATACTCGCCAAATAAAGAGGCATCAGCCGTTCGCTGACGTTTTTTTTGCCACAAGTCAAAGGTGGCCAAGAGCTTGCCCAGTGACTGGCCCAGGTATTTGGGGGGGTTCCCACACCAGTCCTCCCCTTATCAATCTGCAATATTTAATCTTTCTTTTTTAATTTTCATGAGAAAATCAAATTGTGTATTTGGGATTAGGCTCCAATTTACTACTAACAACTTTTAATCATCAATATCCAAGTTAACAGAGATAAAAAAATGATAAAATGTAGATTTCCTCAATTCCCTCTTCAACAGCTTCATTTTAATTTTATTCTGTTCAATAAACTTGTGACAAATATGTTTCTTTTCAATGGGTTCAACTACAATTTAAATTTGATTTTTTTTTCATAAACTTCTTTATGTGCTAAAATTGGCTCTTGAAACTCATATAATTAGCTCAGAATTATGCTCTAAAATTCCCCCCCAACAAGGTTAAATTCTTGAAAAATTTTCACTCGAGGATTGGTGCCACACTCCAGGCAGATGGGACTCCAATCCACCTCCTC
>CABFWB010002623.1:0-11836 GCA_902151455.1 Timema bartmani | reverse complement strand
TGACGATCACCATACTTTCTCTACCTGTAAGATAGAGAGAAAGTAAAAATGGACTGTAGAACTTAGGTTGCACGCGCACTCAAGGGGCAGATTGCAGTTACCATTGTGATAAATAGTCTCTGAAGCTGCAGCACTTTTGTTCCGTCTAAGTGTGAAAACTCCCTGTGACAATGTTACCACCCCTCCCCCCTCCCCTCGACATTCATTGTCTTGTTCATTTTACGTGCGCTGTAGCAGCAGTGCCGTGTAATAAGAGTGTCAGGGCAACATACATACACAGGAGGTCTTGAATAATTTATTGGGGCCGTCCTGCTATTTTCCCTGGCGCGAGGTGTTGGCTAACACCTTCTTCTCTCCTGATCCCCCCATCCACAAGACCTCCGAGAGAGACACCCCGAAAGTACTCCCACAAGACCTTTGTTTGCTGTTGTTTTCTATGATCCCCGCAAGTAAATCACACTTCCGACTGGAACAGGGAGAAGAAGGTGTAATGTGTGTGGGGTTTGCCGAAAACGTAACAGGACAAAAAAAAAGAAAAAGAAAAAAGGACGACGTCTCCTCGCACTCTTTGGCGGAGCAATCAATACGTTAAGGTTTGGCTGGCCGCCTCAATCAGCGAGAAAGTATCAATCGCTTTCAGGCCACACGGCTGAATTACAAATTAATCTGTGTCGTTTTATGGAACTACTTCTTTATTCTGTCTATTCGCCCTTCACCTACAACACCCTCTGTCACGTCAATAAGAGACGAAATTACTATTAGCACCGCGTCTTACTACCCGTTCGGTTTATACACTACTTACGCTAATGTGTAATGGTAGGGTGACTGTGAGATGAAATGAAGGACCTATAGTTTAACGTGGGATCCGAACCACGGGGGAGGCCTGGCATTCCACACATTCACAAGTTGTGATTAGTACACGTCTTGTCAGAGGTGAAGGAAGGGTTTGGCTATCAGATAAATCTGTGCCGGGACTGAGGATTGAGCCCCGGACCCCTAGCACAGAAGTCTGACACCTTACCCCTAGACCGCCAGGTCACCCAAGAAACGAAATAAAACTACGAAACTTCTTATCTCAAGGTAAGTAGGAAAGCTTGCTGCTGGTTCTCAAATATCAAAAAGTTACGGTATTTGTTCAAGGGAGACTAAATCTAGAGCCCTTTTTAATCAAGTCAAGTCTCATAGCTCTCTGTAAATATATTTTAAAGAGTCGTTGAAAATGAGCTAATGTCTCATTTTCACACATTTTCTTTTCCTATTAATAAAACTTAAAATATTGGGTTGTTAAGGAAAAAGAGCCCTGCTGGAATCATTCGACTTTAATTTGGCGTTAACCATATTTAGAAACAACGCATCGTAAT
Organism: Timema bartmani; assembly: GCA_902151455.1. Taxonomy (NCBI): domain Eukaryota; kingdom Metazoa; phylum Arthropoda; class Insecta; order Phasmatodea; family Timematidae; genus Timema; species Timema bartmani. Next base: position 10,475 of record CABFWB010002623.1, on the reverse strand, counting down.
ACTGAACATTGCGTCAGAGTTGAAAGTCTGCGCGGCAATTTCTCGCCAACCAAGGTGGCCCAGATGTGTCGCGGGCTGCCACGGGATGAGGTAGCGGGGGAAGCAGCTACAGGATTGTGTGTATTAACATTTCGTCCGAGAAGAGGAATGTTTAGAGTGGAGATTAGGGAAGGTTTATTTTCTAGAGTTGTCAGCGTTTATGAATGTGACGTTTATTACAAATTGCTACAGAGTGCTTATAGCTTATAGCCCATCTACGATAGGAGAGTAGGTAAAAGAGGGATAGTAAAAGATTCTTTATTGAAAGCATTGCCTGAAAGTCACTAATGTAAACTTATTCATAAATAATTATTATTTTCGTAGTAATAGCATATCAATAAAAAGTGTAATCAAACGATACATCCAATGTTTGCAATAGAGAGCCTTCTGATAATTAACTTGTCCTCCCATTGTAGATGTGCTAAATATGACCCTCTTTGGTGGAAGCGTGGTCTAACGCGCTACTCTTGCAGTAGATTAGACTGACGATGATGGGGGAGATCGAGGTTCGAATCTCGGTTGGGTGTACTGAGGGTGGTTTTTACTAAATGGTTTTCCCACTCTCCCTTCACGCAATGCGGGTACACGTCTATAACCTCTCTAATCCCTAAAACCATTAGCGTAATTTGTACATAAGCGTATAGCCTGGACGGGTAGTAAGACGTGGAGGTAAAAAACTTGAAAGTAGAAATGACGGAGGTAAAAATTTGAGAATAAATATACCATCATTTGCGTGAAAGGGGAGTGGTCAATAATTGAATAAAAATTCCCTTCAGTAAACCCGGCCGGGACTCAAACTTCGAACCACCCGTCATCTACGAATGAGCTTGACATGTGGGTACTATTGGTTACTCGTATCTAATCTCCTAATCCTGTCCATCAGCACTATCCACCCTCCTAATCACGTCTCTTAACATTATCCACCCTAATAATTCTGTCCCTCAGCACTATCCACCCTCCTAATCATGTCCCTCAACATTATCCACCCTCTTAATCATGTCCCTCAACATTATCCACCCTCCTAAACATATTTATCAACACTATCCACCCTCATAATCCTGTTTATCAACACTATCCACCCCTAATCATGTTTATCAACACTATCCACCCTCCTAATCATGTTTATCAACAATATCCACCCTCCTAATCATGTTTATCAACACTATCAACCCTCCTAATCATATTTATCAACACTATCCACCCTCCTAATCCTGTTTATTAACACTATCCACCCTCCTAATCATGTTTATCAACAATATCCACCCTCCTAATCATGTTTATCAACACTATCAACCCTCCTAATCATATTTATCAACACTATCCACCCTCCTAATCCTGTTTATTAACATTATCCACCCTCCTAATCATGTTTATCAATACTATCCACCCTCCTAATCATGTTTATCAACACTATCAACCCTACTAATCATGTTTATCAACAATATCCACCCTCCTAATCTTGTCCCTCTATGCTAGTTAGTTCAGTTCGTAGATAACTGGAACGCACAACTCAACCTAAAGCAATTCGACATAATTTTTTCCGACGCGAGCCTGTGAACAAGTGAACCTCAAACGAGACCTTGGCCGTGTGCGGGGATCATTTCCCTTGCTCTTAACTCTTCATATGGTTTGTTATATCACACTATCACACGCGCACGCTACCAACATCAGACACAGTGGGAGGGTGGAGGGAAGGGGCCGTTAAAAAAACAACAGATGAAGTAACATCTTTTTAACTGGAAAAAAATTTTCCCTACCCGTAATCTCGATAGTTTTCGAAGGGGAGACCTGCCTGCTTATGCAAATTGGAACGAATAATATTACCTTAAAAAAGTTTTGGTTTTTTTTTACCGAAAAACCAAAACACATAAAATACCGTGTATTTATTTGAAAAAACTTTTATGGCTGTTGTTTCAGCTACGCTACGTACGAACGAACAAATAATTTACAAGGTTATCCACCCTCCTAATCATGTTTATCAATACTATCCACCCTCCTAATCATGTTTATCAACACTATCAACCCTACTAATCATGTTTATCAACAATATCCACCCTCCTAATCTTGTCCCTCTATGCTAGTTAGTTCAGTTCGTAGATAACTGGAACGCACAACTCAACCTAAAGCAATTCGACATAATTTTTTCCGACGCGAGCCTGTGAACAAGTGAACCTCAAACGAGACCTTGGCCGTGTGCGGGGATCATTTCCCTTGCTCTTAACTCTTCATATGGTTTGTTATATCACACTATCACACGCGCACGCTACCAACATCAGACACAGTGGGAGGGTGGAGGGAAGGGGCCGTTAAAAAAACAACAGATGAAGTAACATCTTTTTAACTGGAAAAAAATTTTCCCTACCCGTAATCTCGATAGTTTTCGAAGGGGAGACCTGCCTGCTTATGCAAATTGGAACGAATAATATTACCTTAAAAAAGTTTTGGTTTTTTTTTACCGAAAAACCAAAACACATAAAATACCGTGTATTTATTTGAAAAAACTTTTATGGCTGTTGTTTCAGCTACGCTACGTACGAACGAACAAATAATTTACAAGGTTAGATTGCGACTTTAAAAAAAAACACATTTAAAAAAACCGCTGTGCTCCATTTTGGATGGGTTTATTTTTAAATGTGTCTCTGGAGAGTATAAAAATGGCGGTGGAATATCGAATAATTTATGCAGCGTTACACACTGAAATATATAAAATATTACATAATTAATTATAGCATAGTAGCTTTATTTATCTAGATATTATATTATATCTTACTACCCTTTAGTTATATACGCATTAATTATAATTAGGACCCACATGGCCTAAGGCGCTACTCATTGTCGAACTAGATTGACGATGACGGGGAGATCAGGGCTAGAATCTTGATCAGGTCTACTGAGGGTGTTTTTTCCATAGTTTTTTTCCACTCTACCTCCACGTAAATGCGGGTACACTTCCTCTAAATATAATCTTCCTAATCCTTAAAACCACTAACGTAATTAGTGCATATGCGTATAATCCGAGCGGTTAGTAAGATGCGGTATTAATAAAAAGTTTTGTTCGGACTTGACTGTTGATTATTATTATTACTATTAGCACCGCGTCTTACTACCCGTTCGGGCTATACGCACTTACGCTAATGTGTTATGGTAGGGTGATTGTGAGATGAAAATGGAGGACCTACAGTTTAACGTGGGATCCGAACCACTGTGGAGGCCTGGCATTCCTCACATCATTCACAAGTTGTGATTAATACACATCTTGTCAGAGGTGAAGGAAAGGTTTGGGTGATCATATAAATATGTGCCGGGACCGAGGATTGAGCCCCGGACCCCCAGCATGGAAGTCTGACACCTTACCCCTAGACCACCAGGTCACCAACAGGTACCACTATTAAGTTGTTTTTAAGGACTACATGCTCTAGTTATACGCACATGTATTACCTAGGGCAATGTATTAGGGATGAGGAAGGCTTGAATTTAGAGGGTGTGTACCCGCATTTGCTTGGAGTACGAATGGGAAAACATTTTTTTAAACATTCAAACTACACCCAACTGGAATTTGAAACCCGATCCCTGTAATCAGTATTCGATTCTATTGTGAGAGAATGAAGCCTTAAACCATTCGACCACCGAAGAGGGTAATATTATATGGAACATTCCAAAATACCGTGTCAAGATCGCGGTACAAAGCAACGAAGGTCCAAAGTTTGTCCGGGGGGAGCAGCACTGAAGGTTTGAAAGGGGGTTGGATGGAAAAGAGGGTGGAAAGATGGGGAGTTGGCTCAATTTTGATTTCTCACGAGTTTCTTGTTGTTGAGTACGTGTTCGACTAGACGGTCTCCATAGCGACGGAACGCCCTGAGCTCCACGAGACAGGCGATAGCCTAGAAACAGCCTCCCCCTCCCCTCTTGACGTAACCCTCCAGGTAACAGCATTTCCAACTTACAACCCACCGGATGACAAATTAAAATAAGAGACGTGACTTGAAACTCCCTTAGATCAGGGGTCGGCAAATGATCGGCCGGTTGATCTCGCGGCAATATTTACAATCGATAGCGTAATAAAAATTACTTTGTCATTTATAAATTAGAGTTTTGAGTCTTTTTTGAGTCACGGATGTATCAAGTACTTTCAATTAACAGTTGTCGGTGACCTGGTGGTCTAGGAGTAAGGTGTCAGACTTCTGTACTGAGGGTCCGGGGTTCAATCCTCGGTCCCATCACAGATTTATCTGATTGCCAAACCCTTCCTTCACCTCTGACAAGACGTGTATTAATCACAACTTGTGAATGTGTGGAATGCCAGGCCTCCACCGTGGTTCGGATCCCACGTTAAACTGTAGGTCCTCCATTTCATCTCACAATCACCCTACCACTACACATTAACGTAAATGCGTATAACCCGAACGGGTAGTAAGATGCGGTGCTAATAATAATAATAATATGAGACCTAGTACTCAATAGTTGAGTGGTGACGGAAACCAACCAAGACATTATCATAACTCAATGACCTTCTAGACGGGATCTTATAATAACTTAGTGCTTGTATAACTGAAGTTGTTACCCAGGTACAATCTTATTTTCATGGCTCTGAGATCAAAGTTAAATGTTCGAAAATTCTATGGACAGATATACGTACATATATACAAACACCATTACACGTTTATTAATATAAATTTATATAAATAATCTTACTAATATTATAAATGCGAAAGTTTGTGTGTTTGGATGTTTGTTGCTCAATCACGTCAAAACTACTGAACAGATTCGAATGAAACTTTGTAGTTAGGTAGAGTATGTCCTAGAATAACACATAGGACTATTCCCAACCTTTGATTTTACATTAATTTTACAATATTAATGTTTAAACTTTTCGTCGGGCGAAGCCACGATGGGTAACAGCTAGTTATGAAATAAGACTACTAATAAAATTAAATGACGTCAATGTTGACCTCAAACAAGTTCTCATTTTCTAAAGATATCTTCCTATTAGATCCTACATTAATAGTAACTGCTTCGGTGGTCGTGTGGTTTAAAGTGCTACTCTCGAATTAGAATAGACTGCTGATGATAGGGAAGTTCGAGGTTCAAATCTCATCCGGTTGTATTGATGGTATTTTTTTCTAAAATAGTTTTCCATTATCCCTCTACGAAAATATGGGAACACTCCCTCTAAATATAAATAACCCCTAAAAAATCGCGTAATTAATATATGCGCGTATAACCCGAACGGGTAATAAGACGCGGTGATAAAAAAAAATATTGGGAGGGGTACAGTATTTGACCTCCCTCAAACAAACAAACCAATTATTTTTATAACAGGGCCACAGAAGATGATTCTAAGAGAACCGAGGATTGTTTTATTGGTTTGAAAGCTTCAGAACTGCCATTCCTATAAGAATGTGAGGATATTTCCCATCAAATAAGCACCGCCCGTATAATATCTGTAAACTGTTTCAACTTCGAATAAAGTCATCATTATGTAGAGTTTATATAACTTGTTATGGAGTCGTGGTTCGGATATTAGGTTTTCTAAAATTGCGTTCCATTGTGATCTATATAAAGAAAAGAAAAAATTCTACAACTTTGCACATCAAACGAAATTGTTTTCGCTTTATAGAAGCAGTCGCCCGAAATGTATGCCTCGTCTTATATAGATAGACGTATAAATCATACTTGGTTCGTTTACCAGTCTAGTCTACTGCGAGAGTAGCGCGTTAGACCACGTGGTCACCGAAGAGGGTGCTTTGAGACAGTTAATTAAAGGTTCAGATTCTATTCGGAATGGAAAATTCTGGATTCGCACAAGCTTATTAGTTTAACAAAAATACACGTTTTAGATATTTAAATATAAATTTTACCACACAACTTAATAACTATAAAAAATTTATTTTAATATTTTTCAAAACAGTGTTTATTTGTTTCAGGTAAGGGCCTCCCCACTCCCCATCCCTCCCATATTCTGTATAAATTGTCAAGGACACGTAAATATGTGAAGGCCTTGAAATCCATTGAACAGAACACTAATAAAGTTGTTTTTATTAAATATGGTAAAAAAATATTAATTACTTCAACATCCCTTGATACATTTTTTAATTGATGCTCTCGTTCAATGAATAATAAATTAATCTAAGCTCAAATATTTACTGAGACATTTGAATTATATATATATATATTTTTTTGGTAAGAAACAACTATTTCGAAACATAAGACTTTAACACTAGTTTAAATACGTACGATAATAGTAACAACATAAATGTGTTCAAATTTCTTTAAAATATATACAAGAGTTTAAAATAATCTAAAAATTAACTATCAAATTTAATCAAAGTGAGAAGTTTTTTGAAAAAGATTCAAATAAAAATATATTTGTAAATATGCTACTAAATAATAGTTCAATGCCATTCAACGAACCTTAGTAAATTATATTTTATAATAATTTATATCAACAGTTTTTATTAAATCTCAATATAAAAAATAACATCGCAGTAAATGTTACTCAAGTAACACTTGCTAAACCACCACCCTCACTGGCCCACCCTAATAAATCGTGTCGAGTCATCGAGACGATGACGTCATAATCGACCTGCCCAGCCCCGTGTCACGATGCTACTGGGTGACGCCGAGAGTTGCTACAGCGACGAGATGGGCGTCCCCGCCTCCCAGTCCGTTTCGCCACCCTCCCTATCGCCCTCCCCGCCCCCACCACCCCCAGCCGCCGCCAGGTGGGCGGCCGAGCTGATGCACCTCCGACAGGGCAGCCTCAAGATGCTGGTTCCAGCCACACTCGAGACGCCGGCGCCGTGTCAGAGTTGCAGGGGACGCTATCTAACCCGGAACAACAGCACCCACAGCGCCCACAGCGCTGTCACCATCAACAGCTACAGCAACTCTTACCAGAAAGGTAAGGGATAGCTTATTTTCGAAAAAACAACTTATTGTTGACTTTTTCTTTGGTCGTACACTTCCACGTGGCTTCTCTTCAACTGGGGTGAAGCTACCCATCCACCATTTAGACAACCAATCACCTAACAAGGTTTTACTGGGTATTATTTGAAACTCACTGGTCTAGAGATTATATCAAGTAGGATGCTCACTCGTCAACAGGAGATACATCATTCTCAGCAGGATGTTAACTCGTCAACAGGAAATACACCATTCTCAGTGGATGTTAACACGTCAACAGGAAATACACCATTCTCAGCAGGATGTTAACTCGTCAACAGGAGGTACACCATTCTCAGCAGGATGTTAACTCGTCAACAGGAGGTACATCATTCTCAGCAGGATGTTAACTCGTCAACAGGAAATACACTATTCTCAGTGGATGTTAACACGACACTGTTTTACTCCCAAGGAAATGTGCAAGTGTGGATTAACCTAACATCTTGCTAGAATAAACTTTAAAATAATATGTTCTTACAACACCTATAAAAACTATATTACATAGTAAAGTGCTATCAATTTTGACCGTAAAAATATGTTATTATTTTCTGAAAAGGTTCCTTTCCACCAGTATTTAAAAAATATATATATATATTAAAAATAATCAATTCCCCGAATATTTCAAAACTGTGGAAACGCGCTGTTTTCAACATTCACGTAACCCAGTTTCCCCCTGAAAAACTCTTCGTATTTGTTCCAGGGCTAAGCCCCCTTGTTCACTTTGTCCAGGGACAACTCGTGAGGATCCTTCTTCAATTTTGAATGTCTTCCCCTCATCCATCCTTTATCTGCCAGAATAGGCGAAAAAAAAACACCCACTGGCACTTCCCTTTTTAATTATTCTTCACAAAATCCTGGAATACTTTAACTTTAAAACACCAAGTTCTCCCTTTTGAAAACAGACTGGAAGAGAGGGGGGTTGAAAAAAAATACACCTCCATGATGTGAGCAACTATGTCTTTACTTGACTATACCCAATATCACCTCTGAAGGAAATGCAGGGCATTTTTTTAAACAAATAGCCTAAATCATAGATGATTAGTAAAAAAATACATTTACAAAAAACTACAAGATAAAAACAATAATTTTGTGACACTTTAAGGCTATTTTTATAATTATTATTTAAAAATTGATTCGTATAGTACTTGAAAGGTTTATAGACGTGGCGTGGAAAAAAAAAAGATTGGTCCAAATATTTTATCAAGGAAACAAAAGAAAAATATTTTTTTTAAATAAATAAAGTTCTGAACTATCTTCCAAGTCTCTATGTATTGACGGCATCTAGGTTCATTTGCTTATTGTTATGTCAAATATATCTAGCAAATAATATCGATATAATGTCTGTATTTAAATAAAACTTATTGAACTTTGTCTCGCAAGATGATATAGATGGAAAGTGTCAGCCTGTCACTGTCTCCCCCCTACCCCCTAGGAGGAAGACAAGGAAGATTCTAATGACGTTATCTGGAGTCGAGGTCGGCAAAGAGCGTGTTCAAAGATTTTGCGTGTTCAAGGATAGTGATATTAAGTACACTCCTTTGGTTTATTACCGTCGTACCGTTTGGGTACCATTTAGAGGCGTTACATTCATTCCCCAGATGGTGCGGGTGGGCTACACTAACCAGATGAATGGTTGAGTGCACGCAGATTTGTATTTTTGGGCTAAGTTAAAATAGTTTTACTTGTCTCAATATTACACAATTTTCTTAAGTATAATACAGTAAACTGCACCATGATGCGATGTCTGGTTCTAGCTGTATTACTTACCTAAGTTAGATGTTATCTGTGTGGTGAGGCGGGCTCTTAAGATGTCTGGTTCTAGCTTTATTACTTACCTAAGTTAGGTGTTATCTGTGTGGTGAGGCGGGCTCTTAAGATGTCTGGTTCTAGCTGTATTACCTACCTAAGTTAGGGGTTATCTCTGGGGTGAGACGGGCTCTTAAGACGTCTGGTTCTAGCTTTATTACTTACCTAAGTTAGGTGTTATCTATGGGGTGAGACAGGCTCTTAAGACGCCTGGTTCAAGCTGTATTACCTACCTAAGCTAGATGTTATGTGTGGAGTGAGACGGACTCTTAAGACGTGTGGTTCTAACTGTATTACCTACCCAAGTTATATGCTATCTGTGGAGTGGGACAGGCTCTTAAGATGTCTGGTTCTAGCTACCTAAGTTAGGTAATGGAGTGAACCATTCCCCAAGAGACTGTACTTTGATAAATCTATCTCAGCAGAACCATCGGCTTGGAATGAAATACTTCTCGATGAAATCTGGGCACGGAATCCTGTGTGAATGTGTTTGTGTGCTTGTGGCTGATGGCTTGCGTGAGAAAACCGTATTTACAGCTAATTGGAGGGAATCACGAACCCATTTAAAAAAAAAGATAGTGTTCTTTTTTTATTTTTATTATTAGTATTTTTGTTCTAGTTTATAAATTTCGAAATAAAAAAAATGTGATCATGACTTTAGACTAAATACTTGACAAGAAAATTGCTAGGCTAGTCGCGAGAAATTATCGCGTAGTTCTTATGCCCCACGCTACACTTTAAAAAGAGGCTCAGCGCCATTGATTTTTCACCTGTTTTTTGTATACAGCTATTAATATGGTAACGTATGTTTGGTCTATACAAATAGAGTTGGAAGTACTTCCTTTTGTGGGTTTGTTTTTATGTTATAAGATGAATACAATCTAAACAATATAATATTAAGTCATAGCGATTTTCTCAAGTTTATGACTTGCGGGGAATTAACTCAAAATCATTTATATTGATATTTTTTTTATCAAACGTAATAGGTCTAAACATACACCGTATATAATAACACGGCCTAAAAATTAATTTAACAAGACGTTAATATTCTAAAGGCACACACCGTCAGTTTTTTAAAGGTGAGTTTAAATCATAATTTTTTTATTAAGATTTTATTTAAAAGTTCAATAGCTAAAATTTTAATAATTGTGTTTTATAAAAATTGTTCCTCGACTTATTCTCCCTTGCTTTTCTTTTTTAATCTTTATCTTGACTCCCGCGACCCACTGATTGAAAAACTCTGTCGGAAATCCTTCTAAAGAAATTATTTTCACTATATTCACCACCCGTATAAGAACCAAGGTCTCCTATACTTATGGTGTACTAATATAGTACAGGGACACCAAAACCTAAGCCGTAAATTATGGCGGCGACCCACTTAGGTGTGCGAATGGCGTCACTCTTACAATAGACTAGACTGCCGATGGCGGGAAGATCAATGTTCGATTCCCGGTCGGGTGTACTGAGCGTGTTTTCCCTGAAATAGTTGTATATTCTCCCTCTACACAAATTCCAGATTATTTGTGGGGTTTTATATTTTTAATATTGTTTTCACTAAAATTCAGGCGAAAGCTCTAAACAGTTATAAAGTTAAATAAATGGTACGGAGCACCGCACAGACTTTCTCTCTCTTTCTATAAACTCGTAAGACTTCTGAACGGAATAATGTACATTGTATCATCACCACT
>CABFWB010002622.1:26053-85795 GCA_902151455.1 Timema bartmani | reverse complement strand
GTCAACTATTTATGAGCGATCAGCTTGTATGATATATCAGTTCATAGACCAGTGCACCACAATGGTGTACTTGCCCATAATCTGCTACTACAATACCGACCCGATTCCCAGCGAACATGAACAATGCCATGTCATCGAATCTGTGCAGCAGGCAGCGATGCTATAGCGCCGCCTCGGTCCGTGCTTGTATTGGTCTATTAAAAAAATTTACATAGCACAGGACAATACACTTGGTATATGAAAGTTCCAGATGTAGGAGGAGTATCAGGCCTTTTGTCCTGTACCATGGTTAGTTAGCATGATTAGCACATTACATATTGGTGTTATAATATTCTATTATTTATATTACATTTAATAATGTAAACACTTTTATAAGAACTACCATATTAGTTTAAAAATTAATATATATTTTTAATTTAAATCTATTATAAAGCATATTTTTATAATTTATCATTCCCGTCCTTATCCCAATATTTTGATTCATTTCTCATTCCGCAATAAAAATGTCATTCCCTTCCGTCCCTATTTATAAGTGTACTGGCCTAGATTATGTTAGTTTGTAAGATGTATGCCAATAAATACCCTTGTTCATAAGGCACAAATTAAATCACTTGAATCAATGCTCTCTTATTCTAATAGCACTTGTATCATTCTTCCATACAAAATAATTAACTTGCAATAGTGAGCAGTAAACATGTACAGTTCATTTACCCTAAAAGGTCTTACTTACCTTGACAGGTTACACGAGCTTATCCTATAAGCTGCACCATAGTGGAATAATGCAAGGCTAGCTTGATATCTTACAGGGTAGAGAAAGGGTATATAACCATATAACCTTGAAGGACTTAATTCTCATTCACACGACATCATCCAAAGGCTGCTAGAAGCTACTTAAGAAGTATAAGGATAACACCACACCATAAAAATACTGCATTTTTATATTACCGAACCACAATAGTAAAATCTTTGATAGGCTTTGAGAAGCTTGCACATAGATAGTGGATAGTATGACATATGTTGTCGAACAGTGGCTTCTGAATTCTCCTATTAAGTCATAATGTATAATTTTACAAGAGACTTGCAGGATGTACTCTACAGACTTTGCCTTAAAATATGAGTGAAGAATGACCCTGAACTTGGGACCATCCGTGGATAGCTAAGTGGTAGAGCATTGGCGCGCTAAGCCAAAGGTCCCGGATTCGATTCTCGTGTCCAGGTGTCATTTTTCAAATTATCTTTATATAATCAAGATATGACTCATGTCCGTAGTTATAATTATTCATCCACCAAGCTTCGCACTTCATATACCTAATTGTATAGCATTGCTTTCATCCATAATTTTAGGTTTGCCTACACAGGATAGTCATGATCATAGTAATGTGAGAATAGTGTCTTGACATATCCCCACCTTTATTGAGAAATTGATTTGTCCATAAAATTATATCTTAATATAATGCTGTGCACTATAAAATATTTATCTCTTGATGCACTATTTCCCCTCTAAATAAGAGAGTTGGATGCAAGACAATAGCCAAAAGAGTCTGTGTTTAGAAAACAGGTCCAGGATCCCATGTAAACGGTCAGAGAGGTGATACAAACAAAAACTACTACCTTCTTCAGTTCACAAATGGGCTTGTTGCACTGCATCCATAATCTTCTATTCCAATGGGAAAAAATAAATACTCGTAACTAATAATGTAATTGCAAAATTATTGAGTGAATAGAAAGGAAAATTAGTAACATTTATAGGTGCTTAAGCTGATTAAAAAAATACAGGCTGCATATAGAAAGGATATAACAGTTGTTGCAATCAACATATCCCAAAAATAAACTTTATTTGATATTTGTTGTGTGTCTTGTTTTATTGGAATGTTAATATTGTTCAGAAAAAGACCCAGCCGAGTCTGGTAACTTGCATAGTGTTGGGTTATATTGCATTAGTAAAATTTGGTCATTTACAAATTAACTGCATTTAAAAGAATATCATTCTTAGAAACCGTTATGTATTTCAAAATCAATTCCATCACGTTTATTACTTATTTTTTTTTTTTGTGACTAAACTCAGTGTTAACTGGTTTAACCCTTTGAGTGCCAAGAGAAATGACCAAAAAATGTGCTAAAAGTGCCAAGCTATTTTCCTGAAAAATGCAGGAGTTTGTCTAAATTTTAATAACTCATTAGTCTTTGAACTTATTGCACTCAAATTTTTACATAAACTAGCTAACATTCTTGCCAATGCGATGATATAATTATACATATACTTTTTTAATTTTTAAATATAATAAAAAAATCACTAGCCAAGATATTAAAAAAATAATTTTTTATTGTTTTAATTAACATTAATTTTTAAGCATTGAAAATTTAAATAGCTTGAAATAGAATACATCACTGAAAAGAACATAAAAAACTGAGTAAATGACAAGATTTAAAAAAAAAACTAACTTTAGATTTTACACTAAAATTTAGTTATGCATAGAAGCTGTTTCAGTGAGGATCAACTTTAGCAGGGTTATAGTAAAATAGTCTAAAATAAATAATTGGGTTGGAATCAGAAGGGGACTGTGAGGGGACTTCAAACCTGGTACTTTTGCATAGATATGAAGAGGTTGGGGTGGATTATCCTGATCTTCAAGATTTATTTCATCCCTTTAGGAATAACTAGTATTCATACTCGTGTTATCAATGACAGCTCTCACTCCTACTTGTTCCGATTTTTCACTTTAACTATAATAAAATTCCTGTTCAGTTTCATTATTTACAAATTCAGAATCACTGCTTTCAGAATCACAAACAAATTGATCACTCTGGGTTGAGCTGTCAATAAATATTGCAAATATTTCTGTGTCTTGAATCACAGCTTTCCTCTTAGTAGCCATGTTTACAAACAAGGCCAACGATAAAACTCATAAAGTAAAAAGTTATAAAATAATTTTCAGGTTCGATATATCGCAAAGACAAATAAAAGTAGCTTGAACATATGAGAATGCAGTGGAAATAAAATCTACCCTATCTGTTGACTCAATACTGAACTAAGAGCTCGAAAACATGGGATCGCTGTGAGCGACGCTGGCAAGTTTAGCAGATATTTCGTGCATCGCTCTGAGCGACGTTGGCACTCAAAGGGTTAATATCCTCTGCTATGGGAAGATTAGGGAACCATTAGGTTTTTTTGTGCCATTACAAGTTATATATTGTACCCTAAAGTTAAACCAAATAAAGGCATAACAGACAAATTATTATTCTTTGTCATAGAATGAGAGCAGATTCCATTTCAATACTCCACTTCTACAGTCACTTCTTTTAGTTGTAAATCAGCAGGCTGAAAAGAAGTGACGGAAAGTGGTTTATCTCCAGGGCATCTATATACATAAAAGTGACAATTTATTTTTAAGTTGAATTTATAATTGTTATTAGGCAAGCCACTGATATGTAATTTGCTTTAATATGTTACAGGATGTGTGTGTATGGTGATGTTGCTCTTTGGAGTTGGCTGTTATACAATATGTAAAAATAAGAAAAAGCAATATATATTCACGCCATTGCCTAAAAAGTTGCTTTTTGAGGATGACGATAAAGAAACTGAATTATTTCGAACACCACTTCAAAGTAATATTTTTGTACACATTTAAACTATTTAAATGACTTAGCAGTTATAGACATTATATATCTTACACCATCTTTTTATGTTTTCAGGTTCTTCATTACTGCCTAAGCCATATTTTGATATTGAAGATTCTAATTCAGAGGAGGAGGCTAAAGCTATTAATTGACCCAAACAAAGAAGATAGGAAAAAATTCCTTCACAATTTTGCTACTTAAACATAACATGTATGACAATAACACAGCAGGTGTCCATTTAGATTTATATTATTTATCAAGTTGTTCATTATTTTAAGATACAGTAGTTTAATTTAAAATTCAGGTTATTTTATTTTAGTCACATTGATATAGCTTAATTAATTATTAAATCAATGATGAAAGTGAATTTAAAACAACTTAAACAGCATTTGTTAGTATTGAGGATGAGATCTACAATTTGTAAAAATTACCCCTGTTGCAACATATACTAAATTTTAAATAGTTTTCACTAATTTGGCTAAATTTTGCTGACCTTTTGCTGCAAATATCGGTTTTAAAACACGTGTTTCATTTGTAATGAAGCAACACAAAGTCAAAATCTGAATAATACACTAGTATTTGAAAACACTTAACATTTTGAGCTTATGCTGATCATTTTGTTTGTCTTCCAAACTTAACCAAGTGCGTCTTCTAAAATTTACATGAATGAGTCATCTTGTTTCAAGATCTAAGCATATGCTTCCAAATTTCATATTTTAATCACATATTATCAAAGTAGGCCTACTGAAAAATATTATTAAATTTATTTTCCATAAAAATTCTTTCATGAAATACATTTATATTGAAATTAAATAATTATAATAACAATTATTGGAGGAGATAATCTTGAAGTAATGGAGAGCTTAAAAGTACTAGGGGAGTAAATTGGATCACATAGCAAGATATTATTATTATTATTTATTATTATTATTATTATTATCACCGCATCTTACTGCCCGTTCGGGTCATACACACTTATGCTAATGTGTAATGGTAGGATGATTGTGAGATGAAATGGAGGGCCTACAGTTTAACGTGGAATCCGAACCACGGTGGAGGCCTGGCATTCCTCACATTCACAAGTTGTGATTAATACACGTCTTATCAGAGGTGAAGGAAGTGTTTGGCAATCAGATAACTCTGTGCCGGGACCGAGGATTGAACCCCGGACCCCCAGCACAGAAGTCTGACACCTTACCCCTAGACCACCAGGTCACCTGCAAGATAATAAATGGAGATTAGAAATAGGATACATAAAGGTATGGTAACAGATTTTACCAAAATAAATGGCGTCTAATATGAATCAAAGGCATGCCAAGGAAGTGTAAAGAGTTAATGTATTAAGTTTACTACACACCTTTACTTACATACCTCTCAAAAACCTGAAAATTGACAAACAGGGACGTGAGTAGAATTCAGGCGGTGTAGATGACATTTCTACAAATTATTTTAGGAAATACAAGAATAGTCAGTTAAAAATGAGGAAGTAGGAAAAGAAATTGGGATGGAAAATCTGAATGAAAGAAATGACCAAAATAAACTATGAAGGTTTGTAAATGTTAAGAGGATGGAAGATGAAAGGATATCAAAGCAAGCATTGGAAATTAGAATGATTGGAAAGAAACCCAGGGTAAGACCTAGAATCAGATGGTTGGAGTTGATTAAGAACATTGTGAGCAGAAGAAATTTGGAATGAAACAGGATGGAGAAGGAGTGGTGGAGAAAGAAAAACAGGTGGGGATATACAATTTAAGCCCCATCCTGGCAGTAAAAGGCTGAGGGTAAATTATGATGATGAGGATATTTTTTAATTATTTAAAAAAAGACTAGAACAAAATATATTTGAAAATAAAATTCACTTTATTTAAATAATATTAAATATTCATTGTAAATTTTATATGTATTTTTGTAAACACATGTCACAAAATATTATGAAAAGGAAAGGTTATGGAGATATATTCTGAATATAAGCATTCATTATTAGTTTCATATATTGAGAAGGGTCGAATAGAATCTTAAATTTTCTTTTGAATCACAAATCTTTAAAACTTTACAGTTTTAGTTGTTGAAATTATTTAAAATTGAATTTAAAAAATACTGAAAAATGATATTTTGTTTGTGATGTTTATCACATCACAAACAACAAAAAGAAAACTTGGATGACATTAATATAATTTTTTCCTTTCATAACTACGCAGGTCTATGTAATTTGTTTTAACAATTGCTTAAAATTGTTATCTGGAATCTAGGTCTTTATAATTGTATACAAGATATTTTTTTAAATTTCTATGAATCTTGAATCTCTTGATTACCATAAGATACGTACGTGGATAGTTTTTTTTTCACCATGAACAATAGGATAAACATTGAAACATGGTTACAGTAACGCACATTGGAAAGAGGTAGAAGAAGGTTATTAGGGATCAATCATCTTACTAGTTAACAAATAATTGTAAACCAAATTAAGTACAACCATACAGAAATAATATCGGCAATAAATTATATAGGTCCCCCATACACTTTTTTTGCCTTTTAAAGTACATATTCAAGTGTACCACTTGTTTAATAGCATGAAAAGGTTATCCTTCATATTTTAATGTCAGATGAGTTAAAAGCGAAAGGTGATTGAATTGGTGATTTAGAATTATGATAAAATTTTTATATGAAAATATTACAATATTGAAAAGATCAAAGATCACGTTATGTACATCACTTACATCACATTTATTTAAAATTTATATTATTGATTTTAAAAACATACTTGTGATTTTATACAGATTTTGTGGTTGGTAAATGACTTTATAACTTTAACTGATTTTTGATCATTATTTTTTATAGACAAAAATTATTTTAGGTATCAAATATTCTTCAGCATCTTCTCCCAAAATAATTATTAATAATTATGTGTTGTTAAGTAAGTACTTAGAAAGATGGGCAACCTTTTACCATTTGAACTGACCCAACTCTAAACCAATCATACCAACCTAGCTTGCTCTAGCTCAACATCCTAGACAGGATTATAAACATACACTTAATTATAACCCATGTTTAAAATTACTTTAAAAATGTATACAGTTAGTTGCAGAAAAAAAAAACCAACATAATATTACTTAAAATTTGTATACAAATTTAGTTAAAACTCATTAGTAAAAACTAATTAATTTATTTTTTCTTGTAATTCCTTTAATCTTTCTCGTAGTTATTAATTATGATTTGTGAATTGTATTGTTTTCTCAGAGACATATCAATTGCTCAAATAGAATGGTTTTTATTTTTACATTAGCTAATGCCAAACAAAATCAAATTAAATTGAAGTTTAACTAATATATATTAATTTAATGATACCAATTTTGAAATAATTAAAATAAAATTTTAAATATCAATTTAATGCAAAGTTTTTTTTTAACCTAAAGACATTCTATTAGAAAAATGAATTTTTTCAAAGGTTCTACTATTTTCCAAAGATTTAAAAAGCACATTCTTTTTTATGTACAAAAATATTTTAGGATATATCTAGTAAAAGAGACACATTTATTGAAATTTTTTGTCAACTATTTTATATTTATTCTATTTGTGTTTCTAAAATAAATCCTAAGTTCCAAATATATGAAAAATAATTGTTTCAATTTGTTGTCATACACAAATAAACCCAAAATATATAACTAAACCTAAAAAAAATTGGCATACCACTAAAATTAAATTAATTTGTTAGTAAAAATATATATTTTCTATTAAAACTAATTTCTGAAAATTGTATAAGATATCAAAAATAAGAATAAATTTAATTTAATAGAAACTTTATATATATATTATGTATTAAATTTTACACACTAGTCACAGGTTCGCAAACTCACGGCCCATGAGGAATATCTGACTAGCTGTACATAATTTGGAATAACAAAAAACACATGGAACAATTTCAAATTGTGCTTTTTTTTTAAATAACTTTAAATACTTAATTCTTGAAATTTTTATTTGCATAATTTAATAAATACTCCTTTGAGTATTGCTCTATTCCGGGAAAATAAAAGTTTTACATATTTTAAATACATTACACTATTATCTAGACTAATTAATTTTTTAAATACATTACGACTCTCTAGACTAATTAGTACCAAGGTTAGTCTTTGTGTCAAACATTTGGATAAGTGATCTTATAGAAGGAAAAAAAGAACAGGATTTCACACTAATAGACTTAATTGAAAATATATTACTAAAATTTAAAAACACTTTAAATTCAAAATGAAGTAATCCAGTGTTTGTGTTATTTGTACTCTCATATTTGTGTTTGTTAAAGGCAACAGTGCCGAAATATTATTTTTTTTGTGTTAAAATGTGTGTGTGACTACTACTATAGAAGACAGAAGAAAGGAAGAAGATACACCTTTATGCATTGAATTCTTCCCACATTTTTCCTCTTTCCCTAGATGGGCTTTCTTCATCAAATTTACTCTTAGTAGTTTATTTTTCCTTTTTATTTAGTTCTATCAATTTCCTTTACTATAAAAATATAGATTAATTAATGATTTTAAATACATAGCATCAAATAGTTACTATAGAGTTACATTGGTGGACACGCAGATTAAATGCCAGATTTTTATTGTATAGTTGGCTGGTGTTGGAGGGGTCATGGCTCGAGTTTTAGTTGAATGTACAAAGGTTTTTTTTCTCCCTAATGTTGCCTGCAATACCTTTACTCAAATGTGGTTACATTTCCTCTAAATTATATCTTCCTCATCCCTTACCTACTGGCATTATTAATATGTGGTTAGTCCGGACAAGTAGTAACATGATGTTATGCAAAAAACAAAATATATTCAAGCAAACATGTTTCTAAAGGCTGTGACCCACAATAAGCCCTGAGTTTGTGAATCTGGCCCTTCGGTTAGTTTGTGTTTAAGGCCACTGCACAGGTCTTTCCTAATACATCACGGTTTTAAAACTATAAAGCTATTTTATTCCTGTGCCCCCATACGTGCCCAATTATCAATATTTGCATGATTCTACTAAACACTTTAACAAAGAACAAAAAGTCAACATGATTCAAAAATAAAACATACATTACTCTAGACGAGGCTCATACCCATATATGTATTTTTTGTTGGAGTAGGGTTTCCCCAACAGGCTATGTTGAATAATTATTTTCTTTGCAATTAATTCCTTTGGGCCCATTTTGAGGTTGTTCAATTTTGTTGTTGAAGTTGTATATAGTGACTAGCCTAGACATTGAGGATGAATCCAAAATTATTTTTAATTCATACTTTTGGGTAGAGTGTGATTAAGATCTCAAAACATCACTCCTTTAATTCATCTTAAACTTAATCATTCTCACTTATTTTTACATATAATTTTTTACTTATAGATTGTACTGTATCTACTTAGTACATTTGATAATACGTAGTATAAAGACATAACATAATAAGGCGGCTTGAGTGTTTATGCTCGAATTAATTATTCTTATCTAACTATATTATGAATATAGGTTTGTTAAATGTATTTTGTTTTTAACTATTTACAATGTTTTGTAAAATGTATATTTGTTTTGTAAATCCAAAGCATTAATATATGTAATTATGTACCATAAATGCATGTATTATAATTTTTAAGAAATAAACTATTTGACTGTTTTTTTGAATCTTGGTATCTTAATTGTATTGTTTTACCCTTCTTGCTTCTTGATTTGTTGCTGCATGTGCTGGACAGGGAGTTGAACAAAAAATGTTATTGTTTCTGGTTTTAGCTCCTGTTATGTAAACACACATGAGAAAGGTTCTGGTTCTTTTCGGTTTCTGATAGTGTTACAGTTTTGGTTCTGGTTCTTTAATTTAAAAAAAATAATTTTTTAGCACAGCTTCTTTCCATCCATTCTGGCTATGTTAATGTACTAATTTTGATTATGGTAATTTTTATATTTAGAGGAAGTGTATCCACATTTACATGGAAGGAGAGCGGTAAGCCACTTTGGAAATAACACTAGGGATCAAAAGTATTTATAGATTTAAAAAAATATAACGTACCTTAATAACAATAGTGCATCCTTCTAATTTGTATCTTGATCTGTCACCGTCAATTTCATAGTCAAAAAACTTCTGAACTGGGTTTTCTTTAAAGTGCCCCATCAATAATATTATTTAAACCACTTACTAACCACAAAAATAATCGCCTCTCCACTGTACACAAGGAACGCATTCACTGAGCTACTTCCAAATTTAAACTTGAGTGAAAGAATTTAAATTTTGCATTTTGCCACCCTCCATCTCCCTTTTCCCTCTAATATAAGCTGTTCAATCAACCACCAGATTATCAATTTTCACTTTCACTAAGTACAAGGTACAATAGGCTTAGACTGCTTGTCCAAAAGAGATGATTTCTTAATCTCAGTATTTCAACTTCTAAGGAATGTGGTATTATCTGCTGTCTATCAAAGCTAAATACATCTTCTTAAACATCTAGCATTAACATTAAAGTGAGAAAACAGTGAACAATGTGACAGTCATGACATTCCTCTGGAATCTAAACTCATTAGTGTGTATTGCTAAAGGCTCATCAACTCTTCTAATCACCTTAGAAAAGAGGTTTCAAATAAAGTAGTAAACTAAAATATATCAATTCCTTCCAGAACTTACTGAGAAAGGGGAAAACATTTCAAAATTAAATTCAGCCAAAGAAAGAAAACAAAAATGTGTGTCCAACTTAGCAAAATAATATACATTTCTGTAAAACTAGGAACCTTTTAGAACCTTTATGAACCTAAAATTATTTAACAGTTCCAGTTCTTCAGAATAGTGTTTTTAGGGTTCTGATTCCTTTAAAATAACTTAATTTCGGTTGTTGGTTCCAGTTCCAGTTCGACTCTGGTGCTAGACATATTTATAGTTCACAAAATAAAACGCCCAAACCTGCCTCATAAGAAAGTTTGAAAGCCTCCTTAGCTGGGTGGTTTACTATTCTATTCCCGCAGAAGTCATGCTTGTATGTACTCATTTATTTGAACCAAAATAATTACAAAGAGGAACGATTTGTGGACTTTTGACATACATCATACTATGCTCCAAATATAACAACTCGAAGGAGAACTAACCAAACTTTTAAATATCTGTATAAATAAAAGGTTTAATAAATCATTCAATGTTGGCTTAAGCTTCGGTGGTCGCATAGTATAAGGTGTCACTCTCGTGTTTTGACAGGACTGTTGAAGACTGGGGAAATTGTGGTTCCATCTGGTCAGATGTACCAAGTGTGGTTTTTCCTAAGTGGTTTCCTACTCTCCATACAAATGCGAGTACACTTCCTATAAATTCAACTTTCCTCATCACTAATACATAGGCATATAACCCGAACAGGTAGTAAGACATGGTGCTAAAAAAAGTTTTTAATAAATTCGTGATAACCTTTGTTATCTTTAAATATAAATGGTACGGAACTCTGCATAAACCTTCTCGCTTTATTTTTTAGAAATGGAGATATTTACTCAAAATTCGTAATATAATATACACTAGAAAAAACGAGGACAAATTGCGCTAGACATACGTAAAACATTTTTTATTCATAGTTTTAAATTTGATAATTTTTTTAAAAAAAATTAACATATTCATTTGTATATTTGGATCAATACAAAATATCGAAATTGGGTCCCCAAGGGTCAACACTTAGTGTTAAAATTTTGACTTCAGGTTAAAATTTTCGTCATTTTATTAGGAGGTATCTTATGGTTATTGCATTGCTATTAAATTTCTCTTTTATAATTTTTTGCCAATTAAATAGGTAATTATTGACAATTGAGTCTAAAATGAGAGAGATAAAATCATTATAGCCGATTTTGAGAGAATGGATTTTTTCTCTTTTCATCCTCTAGTAAACTTTTATTAATTTTAGGGTTAGACAGACACACAGACAGACGGCGTTGCAAAAACCTCTTTTTAGGGTTTAGGGGGTCATGAAACATCAACATCCATCGCGACATCTCGGGCTAACTTTTTTTGACGGTTGTAATGCTTTACCTTAAAGTATTGGCAAAGTTAAAAGAAAAATATATCTGTATAGTTTGAAAACCTTTGGTTATATCAAAATATATTTCAAGTAAAAGATGTTGATTATAAATAGATCCACATATATGCAATAATAAGTAATTTCATATCTCAAAGACTTAGGAGATAAAATTAAAAATTAGAATGTACCCATCATACAGAAACCCGTCATTTTGACGAAAAGTTGAGAGTAGCCATTTGGTTTGTAATACTGATCAAAGCTTGGGTATGAAATTTAATCGAAAACGTTAGAGCTGATTTTTATAAAATCGATTTATTTCTCTTTCAGGCCTTAAGGAAACTACCCTTAATTTTAGGGTTGGATATCCAATTACAAAAATTCCTCGGGGTAAACCTATGAAAACCCTATATACCAATATTAGCTAAATTCATTTTAATTGTGGTACAAAGGAGTATGAATGAGTATTATAAGGAACGTACTGGGTAGAAAGACAATTGGTTGATTAATTGTTACACTTCTAAGTCAATTAACATACAAGTTATGAAAAAGAAAAAAGGGGGGGGTTTAATAAAAGGGAGATTGTTAAAACATAAAAAGTTATATGCTAAGTCAATTAACAATATGAATTGATGGAAGTGATAAATAATTAATTATTCAAGGATAAAAATTGATATGTCAGGAATTTAATCACATATAAATACAAAATTATTCACCTAAGTGTCACCTAGAAATTGTTCAAGAGCAACTTGAATTTAAAAAATAGGAAAAACAGTAAGGTAGCGAGAAAGTAAAAATATTTATATTGGATCCCCGTGGGTCAACACTTAATATTAAAATGTCGAATTCCAGTTTAAAATTTTCAACATTTTATTAGGGGTTGCACATCTATGGTTATTGAATTGTTATTAAATTCCTCATTTATAAATTTTGACCATTAAAATAGGTAAGTATTGACTATTGAATCTAAAATTATAGAGATAGATCATTGTTGTACAAATATTTCTCCTAAGAGGTTTAAGGAAAAATAACAAACTTTTGGAGAGACATACTCATTTCTTACTCTATGACATTGGAGAATTATTGCGTTAAAACTTAAGTATTATCTCTTTACAACTAAAGCTCACATAATTGTATTAAGATATTTGACATTATCTCAGAAACTGTTGGTTTTATAAAAGTATATTTTATATAAAAGTTTTTTATTTTTAATAGTACAACAATTTTGCAATGATAAGTTATTTAGTATCTCAAATAGTTGCGGAGGTACGGAAATTTCTGCTTCTGTAAAGTACCCTAAAATTCATTTTTTTTAAATGAAAATAGCCAGTTTATTTATAATCTTAATCAACACCTAGATACGAATTTTAATCAAAATCTTTAGAGCCGATTTTGAGAAAATCGACTTTTTCTCTTTTTGCCCTATATTTAACTACCCTTAATTTTAGGGTTGTATATTGTCGTACCTCAGATCCTGCCTCACGTGGTAGCCATATGAAATGGTCCGACTCTGGTTTAATTTGGTACGTCCTATGCTACACTACGAACCTTGGCCTTTAGTTGTGGAAATATAGTTTATGTCTCGTATCCTAGCACTTTGTATCGGAGACCGAATGTTATGTCCCTTGATTAGTGGTACTCTTGGCGGCGTTGGTTGCAGCGTGTCTTTCTTCCCATTTTTATTATTACTATACTTAAGGTTGAGTTTGTAATTTATATGATTAACGATTCTTGTCGGAAATAAGTTTACTAGTGATTTATTCAATAATTTTAGACGTATTCAATAATTTTAGACTTGCTACGTTGTTAGAAAAATGATCATGATTACTCTGCCAAATTTCACACTTTTGTAAAGATATATTATTCAACACACCTACACTTCTTGAATTATGTATATATTTTATATTCAAACACAGGATTGCATTGAATAATTTCGATAATCAATCTTCATGTTCTTTTATGAACGTGTTGCGCACTTAACACTCGCACATCCAAAAACACATCCTATCAGACCAAAGGCTTGTATCAGAGAGTGTCCCAAAGTGGATACAAATCCCAGTACCTCAGTCTAATAGAACATTGGAACAAGGCTCTAGAAGATTCCAGAACCGGAAGCCGCCTCTAAAACACTCCCACCTATCAACCAACTCTAACCGACTGTCAACACAACTTCAGGGTGTTAACTTAACAACAGAAAACAACTAGTACCTTCTTAGCTAGAATCTGGTGATTACTGTAAATGAATAATATAGAATAAGATATATTTTAGGCATGGAATAATAGAATATAAAATTCAAAAAAAGCAACATATGTTTAATGTATAAAATTAAGAGGAGAATATTGTAAATGCTTTCAAATATTCTTTAGGGTCAAATCGAGGTCATTACAATATCCAATTCCAAAAATCGCTCAGGAGAACCCTATGAAAACCTTAGATACCAAGTTTTAGCCTGATCGGTAAAATAGTTTAGGCTCTAGTTGGAGGTACAGACAGACAGACAGACGGACGGAAATTCAAAAACCACTTTTTTGGATTCGGGGGTCATGAAACGTCGAGATTCATCAAAATCTTGAGTTTAATTTTTTTGACGATCACAATACTTTCTCTACCTGTAAGATAGCGAGAAAGTAAAAATAGAAAATCTAACAATATCAAAAAATTACTGTGTCAAACAAACCTTTCAGGTAACAACCCTAAATAAATCAAATACATTACTTTTGGAAAGATTTTATGATATAAAAAATTCTTTAAAACCACCCAATCTCATATTATATCAATTGTTTCATAAAATACACAAAAAGGATAAAAAAGATCCTAAATTAGGGGGCCCCATATAGAATGGATCTGCACTAATGTTCATTACAGGATTCTTTCAAAATTCGAAAATCATCTGTTACCAGCTGAAAGCTTGTAAGGTGGATGTAATCCAGATTCTTTAAAACAAAAGTTAGAAAAAATGGGTTCATAATATAACTTCACAGAGTGTAGAGATGCACCATATTGTATATATCTGCAAGTATTTTTGTGGCCAGAAGCATTAATTAAATGTGTATTTATGGTGTTTGTAGTTTAATGATATCATAAGCTAAGTTTGTGGTATTTGATAAATAAAAAAGTACAAATAAAAGTAAATGTTATTGATGGAGTTTATATGTCAATTAATCAAATATTCCAGTTCAAATCCTGAATAGGGAATTAATATAGGGTCACGCTTTATAATAATCATGAATTTTATGGCAATAATAACCTTAAATAGAAATCTAAAAAGAGTAATTTAGACTGTAGACATGAATATATATTGGACTTAAAGTGCATTCTGACTATAGATAAAAAATATAAATAATGGTCACACATTTTAATAAGTTCCCATTTAAATAAAACCTGCACACTATTTTACAAATCAATCAGGTTTGACTAAATATGTCCCAATTTAAATCTCAGTATTTTAATACATCTATTTCACATGTCTCTGTTTATTTATTTAAAATGTGTGTGCAAACTTTCCAATGATAGCAAGGTTATAATTAATTAAATTACTGCCAGTGTACATACCCTTATGTACAATTAAAAAGAGGTCTTAACCACTACATTACCTCAATAACTAACATTATAGAATGAATCTTTCGTACACAATTAAATTAAGTGTCATTTTTCTCTTCCCTGCATTCACATTTTCTTGTGCAGGGTTTTGATATAATACAGGTTTAGTTAAACCTAGCTATTCACTCCATTCTAAGGCCCATCCATATATATAGACCAAAATCGAAATGCTGAAGTCAATCAATCCCCCATTTGTCCTGAACTGCTTGTTATTTGTATCCTGAGAGATTGATCGACTCCTGAGACTAGTTTTATTACTATGAATATTATTAAAACTCCTGTGACTATACTAGGAATAGAGCAATAAGATTACCCATTATATTAATCGTGGCACATTATGTAGCCAAGACATGAGCTATGTCTTGGTTACATAATTTGCCACGATTAACATAATAGGTAATCTTATTGCTGTATTAACATATTTATTATGATTTTTTAAAACTTCCTTAATTCCTTTGAACACTTTAATTGTTCATGAAAAATTGTTTCTTTTCCACCAGCTAATAATGATATAACTCATTTCAATTCCTTAGCACGTAGATTTTTTATGATATGTGCAGGCAACCAACCAACAACTGATCCTATCAGGTGCAGTGTTGCAAACTGTACGATCTGGATACTACTTTTGATATAATTTCACCACGTGTACAATCCAATTTTAGGATATTTTCTAAAAGTAATATCCTGTGTCCCAGCTATCTAATAACAAATTTTAAATTAACTATATTTTTTAAATGAAAATCGCAGCGCTTATCAAATATAATGTCAGAAAGTAGTATCCTACCGGTCAAAATACAAACCATTTCAGGTCCATGTACTATCGCTAGAGATTATAGACTTGGCAACACTGATCAGGCGAGTCTTGCATTGCCCAGGAAAAATACCTTGTCAACATATAACACATGTTCCCCCTCCTTCAATGCCATGGGAATTAAATGGTAGCTCTGCTGTGGAAAGCTTCAACTTCATGGAGAGAGGACTATGCACAGCTGGTTGTGTTAGCAGTTCTTTGGGAGTCATCGTTCCAGAGACTTGATTCACTTAAAGTGAATTAATTCATATACGTGTTGCGATAGATTATATAATTTTTAAATACCGCTAGCCTAACAGCCTAGAATACATGCTACTGATATGGATTTATAACATATATTTTAGGACTTTGTTATGAAGTGTATAATTCAAACAGATAGTAAAATGTGGTGCAAAAAATAGTTATGAAAGGGAAACAAGCCCTTGTTCTAAGAGGAAGCAATGTCTATGAGCAGAAACAATTAATTTTTTAGTGAACAAACAAAAAAAACAATCATTATATTTAAATATTTACACATTTCACTTTTTTTTTAACTTAGTCATCTTAATATTGACGTTGAAATTTTGGTTTATTTTCGTAATACTTTCCACCTGCCAAATCAAATAATAAAAAAAAATAGTATTTTTGTACTAACTCAGTATTTCAAGAAAATGTCTCAAAATACACTCATATTTAGACAAAAAAATTTACCTAACATCTGACTTTAATGCTCAAACACTTAAATCAATACTGTTTTTAACTGGTCAGTACAGGAATTGCCTACAGGACTTTTAGTGCACACTAATATTGTCAACTAATCTGACACCTTAGCTCAGTTGATAGCGTGTCTGTTTACTGAGATAAGGATCCCAGGTTCGATTCTCAGGTTAGCTGAAAAATTTATCATTGATGAAATGTGGGTTTACCCTTTCACAGTGATGAATTAATAGTTGGGACTAGATGTTATGCCTGTCCTAGTCTTTGAGTTAGATTATAAGGCATGTGAAGCTACGACAGGCCTAGCAGGCCGGTAGTGAAAATATATAGATTTAATAAAATAATGACCTAGGCCACAGGCTGGAAACAGTATTGTATGTTAATTAAAGTGTCGACCGAATTTTTTACTTCTAAAAATAACTAGTTAAAACTGGTATTTACAAAATGGTTTTGCTGTAACTAGTTTTGCATAGTGAGATCAGGATTTAATGGATTTTGGGTTACAACTATATAATTTATATTTATTCATGTTCATTGTCCCTTCATACACTTCAAGTACATGTACATATATGCATGTATATATATGGGCATATACATATACATGTATATATACATATACATGTATATATGCATATACATGTATATATGCATATACATGTATATATGCATATACATGTATATATGCATATACATGTATATATGCATATACATGTATATATGCATATACATGTATATATATGCATATACATGTATATATATGCATATACATGTATATATATGCATATACATGTATATATATGCATATACATGTATATATATGCATATACATGTATATATATGCATATACATGTATATATATGCATATACATGTATATATATGCATATACATGTATATATATGCATATACATGTATATATATGCATATACATGTATATATATGCATATACATGTATATATATGCATATACATGTATATATATGCATATACATGTATATATATGCATATACATGTATATATATGCATATACATGTATATATATGCATATACATGTATATATATGCATATACATGTATATATATGCATATACATGTATATATATGCATATACATGTATATATATGCATATACATGTATATATATGCATATACATGTATATATATGCATATACATGTATATATATGCATATACATGTATATATATGCATATACATGTATATATGTGTGTATGCATGCCTATATATGTATATATGCGTATACATGCCTATGTGTACATATACATAAGCATATATATAGATATATATATATATACACATACACACCAGGTGTTCATTTGAAAACTTTCCATCTAAATATCTCGAAAACAACGCTTTGTGGAAAAAAGTTTTTGGAGCAAAACTTGTTTGGTTTTGAGGGGGAAGTAAGTTGGTGATGTTAGCATGACCTTGTCTGATGTTGCTAAGCTCACATGAAGGTGACTGATTTTTTAAATGGGACACACTTTTTTTTATTGTATTATATTGTAGCTCTAGTCATAACATTTTCAAAATGGTGGTGTCAAGATTTGTAAAGTAAATTTATAAAGGGATAAGAGCCTCACAAGTTTCAGCATCGCCGGTGCTGGTACAGCATTAGAATGGTTCATACTTACTGTGGGAAGGTAGAAGTTTTTGTGTGTACATTTAGCTGTATTAATAGAGGACAATGGTTGCTCAGGAACCAAACAAAGCATAATATTTAATAGCAATGCCAGTTACAAATAAAGTATCGTAGTTGTCTCGTTTACTTTCTATTGTGAACATCTGAAGCAGGATCTACTGATTTTTAAAAATGGTTTACAGTCTGGAAGAGAGAACTGAATTAATTTTTCTGTATCGAAGTGAGAATCAATGTGCTCGAAGAATGGCTACAGCTTTCAACCAAAGACATCAAGATAAAAATGTATCACATAGTTATGTTTTGGATCTTATTTCAAAATTCAAAGAAACTGGATCTCTCGCAAACAAAAAACGGACAGGGCGTGCAGTGTTGAATGAAGTAGCTCAAGTGGAGACTTTAGATCATTATGTGGCTAATCCAAACAGCTCAGTGCATGAAGTGTCTAGTGCCTCGGGTGTATCAATTGTTTTGGTTCATAACAAGTTAAAATTGGATAAGTTTCATCTGTATAAAATGGAGGTACATCTTGAACATATTGAATGTGAATCCATTGTTATTAGAATGTAACTGCTTTTCTGACGAGTGCACCTTTTTCTTAAAGTTTTTTTCCAATAAACACAATTGTCATTATTTGTGTGACAAAAAAATCCTCGTATTTTTACTGACGGATATAATCAATGGCCAGAAAAAATAAATGTTTGGTCAGGTATATTAGGTGACACGATTATCGGTCCGATATTTACAGACAGAAATTTGACAAGCGAAAAATACTTGGAAATGCTCTAAGAATCTATTCATCCTTTCATAGTGCACGCCCTAGAAAATCAACTAGACCAACAAGGAAACATAGAGCTTGATGAAGATCTTCTTCATTTTCAGCAATATGGAGCCCCCCTCACCATACACTACTCGTTGGCCAGTGGCTAGACAACAGATTTTGTGGACAGAGGATTGACAGAAGAGGACCAATAGAGTGGCCACCAAGGTCCCCTGATTTAACACCACTAGATTTTTATTCATGGGGATATTTAATGTCTCAAATTTATGGGACAAAACCAGGAAGTATCGAAGAGTTAAAAAATAGAATAACAAGGACATGTAGAAGTAATGCAAAAGCAACTCTACAAAAAGTCAGAAATGAATTTGAAAATAGACTATATCATTGTTTAGCTCAAAATGGGGAGCATTTTGGAAACCTACTTTAAAATTAAAATAAAAGACAGAGGTTTTGTCAATAATTATTTTGTTTACACTTTTACAAATACAAATAAACCTGCACACACACATGCACATGCATGCGCATAAATTATCACATGCACTCATACAAACACTTCTACCTTCTCGCATTACATATGAACCATTATAATGCCGCACCTGGCAACGGCGATGCTGAAACTTGTGAGGCCTGTATCCCTTTATACATTTACTTCACAAAGTTTAACACCACCATTTTGAAAATGTTACGACTAGAGCTACAAGACTATACAATAAAAAATAGTGTGTCCCATTTAAAAAAATCAAAGTGACCTTAACATGACCTGTGCAATGTCAGACACGGGCATACTAACATCACCAACTTGCTTCCCCTTTAAAACCAAACAACTTTCACTTCAAACACTTTTTTCCACAAAGTGTCGTTTTAAGCTATTTAGGTGGAAAGTTTTCAAATGAACATCTGGTATACAGGGTGATCCAAAAGTCGCGCAACCCTGTATTTCCAAGGATATTTCTTACAGAAGAACATTGAAAATGAACATGTTGTTTATATGTATGTCAACACTGTAATGTTGGCCGGGTGTTGTGCAGGCCGTGTGATCTTGAGACATACACTAGGTCTAGCCAGTTGAGTTACAGCATTTGAAAGTGTAAGATGAATTTTTCACGAGCAGAGCAAGTATTCATTTCGGAACATTATTTTAAAGCCAACTCATACATGGAATGCCAACAATCGTTTGTGCGTAGTTTTCCTGACTCACACATGCTGAATAAATCAACAAAATGCCAAATCGATGGCACAAAATATAAGTTTTTTCTTTGGGTTGCATGACTTTTGGATAATCCTGTATACATGCATACATACATACATACATACATACATACATACATACATACATACATACATAAATACATAAATACATATATACATGTATATAGACATATATACATATATATTATATCTCTCTCTCTATATATATATATAGATAGATAATATCAAATTTTTTTCTTTCAAATCAAAATTTTAGATTTTTTTCCTTATTTGATATTACTATATATATCAAATAAGATTATCAAATAATGATTTTTTTTAAATTTGATATTTCATATTGTGTATTTATAATCTTGTTGCATTATAGAGATGAATGCAGGAACATGGAAAACCAAGATACCTTTTCATGAAGTAACAAACACTAAAAACTGATTTGTCCAAAATTAGCTCAATCAATTATTTGTACTCAACTTTATTCATTTACTTATCATAAAATAATAATAGTACTCCTTAAAATAGCAAGATGGTGCCCATATTCTTTTATATATGTTACTGGTAAAACCCGAAATAGGGCTGATCGCGATGTGCCTACCACTTTTGGGCAAATCCCGATTTACAGATTAGGATGTGGCTGGGCAAATCGTGATGCGACCATTTAATACTGGGCAAATCACATATCGCTTATTTCTGCACACTTTTATATCATTTATATATATATATATATATTTATTATTATTATATTTATTATTATTTATTATTTTTATTTATTATATTATATATATATATATATATATTTATTTATTTATTATATTTTACTATAATATAGTATTATTATGGGAATATAATATAATA
Organism: Timema bartmani; assembly: GCA_902151455.1. NCBI lineage: Eukaryota > Metazoa > Arthropoda > Insecta > Phasmatodea > Timematidae > Timema > Timema bartmani. The sequence continues at coordinate 64,590 of CABFWB010002622.1, read as the reverse complement.
TAACGCATTATCTCTACTTATAAAGAAATGATGCTATTAATTTTTTTATGATATGCTATTAATATTTTGTTATATTTCAGTGACAGACGGATTTCTCACTTCGTAAACCTTACATAGTGGTTTTTATTCACTCTGAACACGTCAGTATCGGAAATGTTCATCACACGTTACTCTTATTTTATGTTTTGCATTAGAGTGGGTCAGTGCTTAGGAAAAGGTGGGAAGTTAGAATCCAATTACAATGGCTTACAAAAAGGCGGTAAGTCAGAATCCAATCACCATGGCTCACAAAAAGGCGGGAAGTCAGAATCCAATCACCAGTCCCTTCAACCAAGCCGTCTCAAGGCCACATGCCAGGCTACTCTTGCATAGGCTGTGCGGGTCATTGTTCGTCCAGCTCTCAAAAGTGTTATAAGTAGTAATGAGTGTGTAACTATTAATTATGGCGGCAGTTTCTGATACACGTGTTATTGGTATGAAAGAATGGTTTCACGCAAAATTAGCTGAAATGAACAAAAGTGATTCCAGTGATTTTCTCAAGGAAGAAAATTATTATGAACTAGTGAAAGACCTAGAAGGGGTGAAGACAACTACAAATAAGTCATGCAAAGACTACAGGAGAGTAAAAAGTTGATGTTTTAACATTAAATGAGACAAATAAATTAATTGTCCCAACTAAAATCACTAAAGGTTAAATAATCCATTATGTCCATGAGAATGAAGTTTTTGATATTTTACATTCAATTCATTTAAATACTGGTCATGGGGACCGAAATAGTATGGAAAATAGTCTAAAATCAAAATATAAAAATATATCTAGCGATATCATAATGATATATTTAAATATTTGTGAACCTTGTCAGAAGAAGTTTAGTCATCCAAAAAAAGGTTTAGTTGTGAAACCTATGATTTTTAATGAAATTAATGCTTGGGGTCAAGTAGATCTCATTGATATGCAGACCTGTACAGATGGGGAATTAAAATTCATTATGATTTATCAAGATCATCTCAGTAAATTCGTGTGTCTACGTCCTTTAAAAACTAAAACTGCAATTGAAGTTGCTTATAATTTAATTGATGTATTTTGTTTCTTCGGGGCTCCAAGTGTGATGCAGTCTGACAATGGTCATGAGTTTTCTAATCAGGTGATAAATGAACTTAAAAACATGTGGGAAGGGTTGACGATCATCCATGGTTGACCTCGTCATTCTCAAAGTCAAGGAAGTGTCGATCGTGCGAACCAGGATATAGAAAATATTATATTTACTTGGATGGAAGAGAATAATTCAAAGCAGTAGAGTGAGGGACTGAGATTTTGTAAATTTCGAAAAAACAGTTCATTACATTGTGGAATACAGCAAACGCAGTTCGAAGCAATGTTTGGACGTAAAGTTCATATCGGCTTAACCTCATCTGTGCTACCAAATAATGTCCTGAATAGCTTAGTTTCAGAAGAAGACCTCCAGCATGCACTAAATACCGTTCACAAAGAGCTTAACTAAAGTTATAATTTAGCCGAACAAAATGATAAAGTTATAAACTCTAATCAGTGTGTTACTAAAAATCTAATTCCAGTACAAAATGAACAAAAAATATGTTATATCTGTGAGCTACACTATAAAGATAATATGTGTAACATATGTTCAGTTCATGATACATGTGCAGTAAGAGAAGACAGCAAATTGCATTGTATGAGATGTCATAATAAGAAACGACAAGGAAAATCAAAGACCAAAGCTCTTGAAGGCTTGGAAAAATAGGCAAAGAAAATGAAATTATCAAGCGAAAAGGCGTTTCTAAAACTTGCTATTGGAACAACAGTGAAAATTCTGATTACTAGCATAGATAGAAGTAAATTCGATGCAAAGAATATTCTAGGGCTGGTTTTAAAAGTGACTGATGACGGTTATTACAAATTAGGTACTTTAAACGGAACAGTCTTTTATCAAGAAATCAAATAAATGATTGTAAAAGTCATTTTTTAAAGCATAGGACATTCCATATAAAGAAATAAGTCTCAGTGAAGCAAGAAGAAAAGAATCTCATACTGGTGGGAAGGGGTACGTTCACTGTTCTTGCAAGCAGAACTGTTCAAATAAAAAATGTAAATGCAATGCAAATGGCATAAGATACAATTCAAAGTGTCATTCCTCTCTTCCGTGCACCAACAAATGAAATGTGAGTCCGTCTATAAGCTTTCATAATTTCCATTTTATATTTTTTATGTTTATCATTAAACATTTTTATCATTTGTAATTTTTTTGCTCTACTACATAAATATAATTATTTTATTTCATATGATTTTAATTTACTAAGTTGAACATTTATTTTACAGAAGAAACATTCAATTCAGTAGTTTCTTAATTGTCTAGTAAACCTTGTATATGTTTTTTAATCAAGTGTTATTCGTTTCTTCCGTGCACCAACAAATGAACTGTCAATCCGTCTATATGTTTCAAAATTTCAATTTTTACTTGCTTCTTTATGATTATCACTAAACATTTTTTATCATTTGTAATTTTTGTTGGTATAACAATTTAACATTATTTTGTATTCATTATGATCTTGGTACATTTTTTATGCATATGTTGGTAGTTCTGTTGATAGTATTTGTTCTTGCCTGATATGTATTTAGTTTTTCAGTTCATATTAATATTTTCAGTTAATAAAGTATTTTAAATCTGGTAATGTTTGATGTTCATATAATAAACATTCTATAAACCTGTGGTTGCATGTTTTCAATTTTTTAGCTCTATTACATAAATGTAATTATTTTATTTCATATGATTTTAATTCACCAAGTTGAACATATTTCTTACAGAAGATACATTTAATTCAGTAGTTTCTTAGTTCTTTAATATATTTCTGAATGTTCTTCAGTTTAATCTAATTAAATTGTAATGTTTTATCAATATTTTTTTATTTGCATTATTGTTAACGTTGTTAGTTGAATCATGATTTGCCCATAGACCATCGATCAGATCTCGATTTGACCAGGCACATCCTGAAATACCAAGATACATTGGGTTTTGCCCAAAACTGGTGGACAGATCTCGATCTGCCCTGAATTCGGGCTTTGCTCGTAACATATACATGATTCTAGTGGATAAACAATACTGCTGATTATCTTCAAATGTTGTTTTTTTCAAATATTCTTATCTTATGTATATTTAAAAATAAATTGTAGAATTTTTTTTAGGGAGGTTCACCATAAACAGAAAGCTTTGAATATCTTTAGGGACATGTAGGCAATGCTGAGTAGGCCTGTTTGGGTTGATTCTAAACATGAAACTTTTATAGTTAATATAATCTAAGGAGATAATAACTTTTAATATAAAGGAAATAGTAATAAAAAAATCAATACTTGTAATGATACAAAGTCTAAAATAGGTAGGCTATTAAATGTGAAAGTAAGACTATATTTAATTATAGAAATAATGAAAATGTGTTGAGACGTTGAATGTATTTCTGTATAAACACACACATTTTTCAATTTATATTTCATTCAAATGCTCAATGGAACAGTGTGAAATAGATTAATAGATTAGGAACGATTCTTTCATACTGGACTGCAGATATTATTTAAATCTTCAAAACAGACAAACTTTGTTCTGCTAAATAGGCTGTTATGGGAACACTATAAAATAATTTCAAAGCTTAACAACCACTTCTGTTAGTGTTGACAAAATACATCTTCAATCAGAAAATGTTTTAGTTCACACAAGTTGAAGACTTTTATTTTCCTTATTTTGCAAATGTCACCAGCCATCATTTGATGAAACCTTTATTATTCATACCAGTCACACATAAAAGTAATTTCAAACAAAGGTCCTAAACTAATTGAATGCATTGACTCATATCTCCCTCGTTAAAAATGCATCAACCTCTCTGTGATTAGAAAACACCGTTGAATATTTTTAAGTTTTTCCATAAAGTGTATAATGTTACATTAATCATTTTAAAGAAGACTTTTCTGTAGTAGGCCTATATTTCTGGTATCTCAAATACATGTAAAGGCATCCAGGTTTTCTTTGCACACATGGTATTGTAGGCTTGTTAAAATCTAAAGTCTCTGCCTTCATTTTAGTTTTACTCCAATAACCGACAAATGACCAATCTTCTGATTTATTCCACAGGACATAAAACAACATAAACTGTCCAAATTCTTCTTCCAGCCCTCTATTTCCTACATGAAAACCTAATATATATTAGAGGAGGGTGTAGGGCACATACTATTGCAATATGCTCTGGTCATCTGAAATTAGCAATAAATCAATACGGTATTGAGAGAGAATGGGTAAATAGCATAAACTAACTATTAATATATTTTAAAATGCCACTGTACTGCCCAGCAATACTGGGGGAGGGAGGTTGGCTCATATAACTCTTACACCTATACACTTTACCTACAGCAACAAACACAAAAAGCTTTTAATTATCAAACAGATCCAAAAAATGTTATTACATTTTACTTGTTTATATATTATGGTATAAATATATAACAAGATGTTCATATTTGGTTGGAACAAAAAAATACAGGTTGTTCGAGAGGGGCAATGCTTTAATTAATGAATTAGTTAGGGAATATCATTTGATATTTATAAAGGTTTTATCACAGAAACCAACACCATTAATATTACCTGTACATTAAAACTGAGAGAAGCTTACCTAAAACAACCAAATACTAAAAAAAGATAGCTATTAAATCATTTATTTCCAATCACCCAATTTCAATTACCCCCACTCCAACATTTTTACCAAACAAAATTTTACTGACTCACTAGATTTTCTTTAAGAAACGAAGATTTTTATCAGCAACAGGATAGCAGGAGGAAATTTCTTTCCTTAACACATATTTCTACTCTCAATCTTTATATCTCAACATACAGCTATGTGAGCCTTTTGCATGGAATTAGTTAATTTTCTAATTACGTTATCATTAAAGGAGTATTGTGTTTAGCACCTGAGATTATACTTATTGCAAACTTTAAATCGCTCTTAGCCTGTCTGATTTGTGCCTGTTAAAAAATAAATACTTTACTTGGATTCAAACAAAACTCCCTCAACAGAGGTCTAAACAACATCTCAGTTTAATGTCCCTAATATTATGCCTAAGAATGAGGCTCTTAGCCTGCCTAAAGACTGTAGTTTTTTTTATCATAGCCTTACGATTGATGGTTCTTTAAGTACTTAGAAAGATCGCCCCCACTTTATTTACCTTATTTTTCATTTATTTTTTTATTTAAATATACATATATCTTATATGAACACTTAAAAGACTGAATGTATGATCACACAAAGCAGAGATTGAGGACAATATTTTAGAGATTACTGCAACATTTGATTTGATAGAGCCTATGAGTTTAAACAGTTAGGAACAATTTTAACCAGCAATAATGATATTAAGAGTGGAAATTAGTAAAAGAATACAGTCAGGAAATTAATGCTGTTACATTGTCAGTAAGTGTTTCACCTCTCGCCTGCTGCAAAGGAATGTAAAACTAAGAATATACAAAACAATAGTTTTACCGATTGTTCTCTATGGTTGTGAAACACGGTCTCTTACCTTACATGATGAAAACAAATTTAGTGTGTTCTAAAATAAGGTGCTTGGTCCAAAAAGGGATGAGGCTACTGGGGAGTAGAGGGGGTTACATAATGATGAGTTACATACTCTGTACTCATCACAATACATTTTTAGGATAATCAAGTCTCCCAGATAAGGATGAGCAGGACATGCAGCGAAAATGAGAGAAACTAGAACCTTGTTCAGGGAACTGAATGACAAATCCAATGAGAAGAGACCATTATAAAGACCTAGACGCAGATGGAAAGATAACATTAGAATAGACCTAAAAGAGATGGGATGTAATGAGGACTGGATAGCGCTAGCTCAAGATAGGAATAAGGTGTAATGGAGGACTGGATAGAACTATCTCTAGATAGGGATATGTGGCGTACATTTGTAACTGTGGCAATGAAGTTTTGAGTTGCTAATGCCATAAAGTAATAAATACATAGTAATATTTTATGCCAATAAAATAGTTCATAATTATTTTGACTAAAGTTATCTAAAACCACACCTTTTGTCAAAAGCATAAAGTAGGGTAAATTAATGATACTAGCTTTGTCAGCTCACACAAACTGTTGCAATAACTTGTTGACAGACTTAACCAACAATCAATGTCACCCAAAAAATTTAGCACTCTAAAATAATTGTTAAATCACTAATTAGATATTGTGCACAAAGTAACTAAATCCGACAGTAAACTGAATCAGTGGGTGCATGGTCTAATGCGCCACTTATGTTGCACTAGATTTCCAGTGATGGGAAGGGGTTTGAATCCTCGTTGGGTGTACCGAGGGTAGATTTTCCTATAATGTTTCCAACTATTTGTCTGCGTGATCGCAGGTCCATTTATTTCTAAAATGTCATCATCTTTATTCCTAATCCATTAACATACTTATTGTATGGGTATAATATATCCTGAATGCGTACTTACTAAGTCTCGGTGCAAAAGGAAAGAAGAATACTATTGTAACTTCCCTGGAGAACCTCAGTGTTGATAAGCCAAAGTTTGAGACCAGTAGCTTGGTCAAATAGGTTATTAATGTGTTCAAATTAGTGTAAAAATAGAAATGATCTTACATTTTAAATATATCAATTTACTTTAACTTTGCTAGCACTGATTTTCACAAATAATTTATACTGTAAATTATTAAAATCTTATTGAAGTGTAGCTATTCCCAAAACTCTTTAATAATATCTCCCTAGGGCACATAAAGGGAAATAACAGATACATAGCCTTACGGGAGATTTGCTGCGCCCCTCAAGTCAGGTAGAACTTAAAATATCCAGTGATAATAGCGCTTCCAAGTGAGAATTCTTTGAAACAACTCACTTGCAAAATGTTCCTCGTGTGAAAGACAAGCTGAGAGCTAAGAGCTGCCTCTCCGAGTATAATAGTCCAGGTAGCGGTGATCCCTTACCCCACATCACCCCCTTTCATTGACCAAAACTTTTAAAACAACCGAGTGTGTTTGGACCCAAATATACAATGCCAGTCCTTCTACAGTTCAAACGTAAGTGACACGAGTCTTGGAAGTGCACTTGTAAATGAATTATTAAATATTTTGTGACCAGCTTCTGTGGTCACAATTCTTTAGGATTCACTTCTTCGTTAGACTGGACTGCAAATAACTGGTATATCAGTGTTTGAATCCCGATCGGGTGTACTGAGTGTTTTTTTTCCTAATATGCTTATAATTCTCCAACGCAAATACGGGCACATTTTCCAAACATTTTATCTTCCTCATTCCTTATCCATTGGAGTAAATACGTAGATAGCCGTAATGGGAAGTAAGACACGGAGCACAAAATATATCATTAATTAAAATTAAATACTTATGTTGTAAAGGTTGCATTTATTTTTACATTTTGTTGTCAAATTAATACAAACAAAATATACAAGTAATATGCTACTTCATAAACTAAAAAAAAAGTTAAAAGCATGGAAAATACAATGAAAAGAGTTTCCTAAGTATATATTTGGTATCTGCAATACCTCCTTATTTTAAACACTGGAATGATTATATTCAACATTAATTTATACTAATACCCGCCTCGGTGGCATAGTTAGCTAACACACTAGTTTAGTGTTGAGCTAGACTGCTGAGGATGGGGAGACCAAGGTTCGAATCTCGCTTGGTTGAACTTGGTTCCCTTAATGGTTTTCTACTCTTCTTCCACGCAAATGAGGGTTCACGTCCTCTATATCCAACCTTCTCAAATCCTAGCCCATTAGCTGAAATAGTGCTTAAGCGTATAATCCGAAAGGGTAGTAAACGAGGTATCAGTATTATTATTTTATATTAATGTTTAATGAAAGTTAACAAATCGGTCTTAAATCAGTTTATAATAAAATCAAGTCTGAAAATGAATATTATCTCCCTAAACGCGCGATAGGATTACACAAGAAAAAGCTCATAATGTTTTGTCCAATTACACTTGTCCAACACCTTCTCGTGTCTGTATAGAAAATTAAATATCTCTTAATTTTAGTAAAGGGAAATAGAAATTAATATTAAAAAAACTTACACTGAAAACTCTTTCAGTATAAGATTATTTTACTATAATAGAACAATATTTTCTTACAATTAATAATTGCAGATTTTCTTAAAAAATAAATATTTATATCAAAATAAAAGAGAGTAGTGAAGTGAGTAAAATTGTTGACAATACAAAGTATATGAAAAAAATATATTCTTAACTATAACCAAATATTGTTTAAATCACAGCTATAGTTATTAAGTGTTTGGTATAAAAATTATCTACTAAAGTAAAGAAAAAAGGTTCTGATTATGTAGTTTGGATAGGTTTGAAACTAAAATAATGATCCCTATCATCAAAAGATTAATACAATAAAAATAAAAAAATAAGATTTAACAGATATTTGACTCAAATATGTGTCAAACAAATTTGGACATTGATATATTTCATAATATTTTGGTCACTTTGATTTCGTAATGTACGAGATTGAGCTTTGACATATTTCGCTATAGCTTTCTTGCTTTATTGGTGAACATCCAGCTGTCATAATTTTGAAAGTTCCTTCGTGTACAATCCTAAGCTAACCATGGCAGTCACAAACCAGTTATGGCAATTAACAAATAAAAAATCTTAAGAAATAAAATATTACCTAGTCTACAATCTGAGTGCACAAATGAGTGCAATCGCAGGGCGGCCGTTGCACTCCATTGACAATGCAAACTTTACCTAATCACGATCATAGAAACATGTTTGAAAAAAGAGCATTACATTTCATCAACGAGCATAAATTAAAAATAGACTGTCTTACAGAAACATATTAATATGAAGCATCATTCTTATCTAAGTTATGTCGCCTGAATTGGTTTATTTTAATAGTTATGTCACCCATAAATATGCGATAATAGCTATGTATTTGTAAACCTAATGTATCCACTTTAAGATAGGCTTAATGTGTGTGTTGATTTACTTTTAGTACTTTAAACTTTTTTACTCTGCCTTTACAAATCTAGTGTTCCAAATGTCTTACTACAGTCAAATTTTTATAAAAAGAGCCTGTTAGAAATTTTTTTTTCTGTCAACATCAATAACATTTTCTATTTTGTTATTTTTGTAAGCACCGTGTCTTAGTATTTGTACAAGTTATACGCTTATGTGTTAGAGATGAGGGAGGTTTAATTAGTATAAAGTGTACCTGCATTTGGAACATATCGAGTTTTTATAGCTTAGGAAATTTTAGAGGCCCCTCCCATTTCCCAGCAGTAAATTTTCGAATTCCAATTATTATAACTTTTATGGTTATGTGGGATGGTTCTTTTATCAAATTGGCAAATTTAAATTTTCTTTCATGCATAAAAGAATATTTTCTTTGGAAAGATGGCATTTTACACTCATTTCCAAACCCCTCGCCCCCCTCACCCTCTTTAGCTTCCACAATTCCAAATTGAAATTTTAAGACTTATTTGGTTATCTTATATGATATTTTATGTGGTTACCAAATGTCAACCTAACCACATCGTAAAGAATGTTCTATTTTGGTTGCATACATTTTAAGCCCTACAGTTTCCTGGGCTTCAATTTTGAAATTCCATTTGTTCAAGAATGTAGGAAACGCGAGAAAATGCCATTGTTTTTGCAGTTTTTTTATCAAAATATTTTTTTGGCCAAAATAAATAAAATAGCTCCAGTAGAAATGTATAGTTTAATTTCCTTCACTTGGTGATATCAACAACTGTTGAATATCTGTCATGAGCATAGCAGCATTAGATGAGAAACTTTTTAAATGAATTAACGTGAACAATGTATCCCTGTTTAGCGACTCAAGCCTGTTTTATTATTAAATTGCATGTTGACATTTCAAGCTTTTATATCTACAAAAATTGCATTTATATAGCTTTGTAAACATTTTTAGGGGACCATCCCTCCCTATTTTCCAAGCCTTCATTTTTAAATTTAATAATTCAGGCCTTGATACTGTTTGAGTTGGTTTTTAAACCCGCCTGACTTATATCAATCATCCAACACTTTGAGCAGTAGTTTAGTCTTTTAGTTTTAAAAATTTGAGAGCCCCTATATCACTAGCCTCCTCCTTTAAAATGTGTTTGTGGTTTTTTGAAGTTATCCCTTTACATTCTTGACCATATAAAATTTTCTACCTCCTACATGTACACTCCTATCCCCTCCCCCACCCCCTCCTTCCCTATTTCCTGTAGTCTCATTTTGAAATTTAAAATGTTCAGACTTTATAGTTAATTTGGATGGTCCCTATCTCACAGTCAAAATTTAAAATCTTCACATTTTTTTGTTTATTTAGAATAATCTAATGATTCTAAGCTCTCTACCACACAGAGAAGTATTATTATTATTATTATTATTATTATTATTAGCACTTATGCCAATGTGTAATGGCAGGGTGATTGTGAAATGAAATGGAGGACCTACAGTTTAACGTGGAATCCGAACCACGGTGGAGGCCTGGCATTCCTCACATTCACAAATTGTGATTAATACACATCTTGTCAGAGGTGAAGGAAGGGTTTGGCAATCAGATAAATCTGTGCCGAGACCAAGGATTAAACCCTGGACGTCAGCACAGAAGTCTGACACCTTACCCCTAAACCACCATGTCACCTTCACAGAGAAGTAGTTCAATGTATTATTTTTTGTAAATGATGAGCCCGACCCGACCCCTTCCCCTACCATTTCTTCAACTCCCACTTATAGATTTCATAATATTAAGATTTATTTGGTTATTTTGAAAGGTCATTCTACCTACTTGCCAAATTTAAATATTCTATCACAGCTAAAAGTGGTTTTTATTTTTATAAACCCTTATCCCCTCCCCCGCCCTATTTCCCGGGGTCACATTTAAAATTAAAAATGTACATACTTATAGTAATTTGACATGTCCCTTTACTTTACTTATACATTTCAATTTTCTACCAGACTGGGAATTAGTTGATTCTATTGGTTTTGAAATACTTAAGATCATTTTTCTAATTATAATTTAGAAATTTCCAATTTTAAGACTTATTTGGTTATTTGGAGTTGTCCTCCTAAACGACTGTCAAATTTAAATTTGTATGAAAGGTTTTTTATTCTGTTTATATCCCCTTTCCTATGTCCCAGGGTCCCACTTATTAAACAAAAATGTTCATACTTTTATAATTATTTGGAGTGATCCCATTGGTTGTCTGAAAAATTTCAATCTTCTATCACCCTGAAAAGTATTTATTTATATTAGTTTTGGTAGTATTGAACACACTTTTTCACCAACGCACCTCAAGACCTATCGTGTGGATGCCGTACATAAATTAATTTCATATTAGTATCCTGCGACCCGATAAACCCCCATATATCAAATTTCATCTCAATTGGAGGACATGGAATTTACTGCCCCTTTTTTTCCCTTTACACCCCTTTAGGTAATTGAATTTGAAAAACCCTAAAAATTTCTCACCCAATTCTATAAAGAAATATTCATTTTAAATTTTAAGGCTCAATGTCCAATAGTTCAAAAAGTGCACGATCTGTGAATTTTGAAAACTTTTGAACTCCCTTTTTCATCTCTTACAGGTTGATGAATTTCACAAAATTCGGTCTTATCTCTGGTCTAGAGCCAAAAAGAAACTTTTACTTATAATTTCAAATGTCCATGTTTGAAACCTATTAAGCTCTTCTAACAAAACCACAAACTCCCCCACATCATTTATTGTCTCTATAGGCAAAATTGGCCTTGTAGTTTGGAATTTTAAGCAATAATGTCTCATCCCCGTACATCCACACTCGTGTTAATCTTATTAAATCAATATTTAGTTTAATATAAGAGAGAAAACATAATAAATCATCATATCTGTGCTTTATACTTCTAGTATTTAGATATATTATTTTTAAATTGCAGTTGAAATGGACTATTTGTTCAAAATTAACTGTAGATAAATGTTTTCAACAGATGATTATTCTACTATATCAGTTTTGGTATCCACTAAGTGAGAAATAATGTTTTAATAAAGACGAAACTACAAACAAGTTTATAAGTTGTATATAAGATTTGTGAAACCAGATAATATACATTTTTGCAGAAACATGATGGAAAAAAAGAGCATCACATTCCACAAAGAGGCATAAATGAAAGAAATGTATTGTTCATTATTCAGATTTTACAGATTTTACATATTTTCATCAAAAAGCATAATAATAAACTCCTGTTTTCCGAGACCTCAATTAAAAAAAAAATATTTACCAATAGCTTGGAAGCTAGGGACCATTCAAGAATTACATTAGGATTTTTTTGGGGTAGGGGGTGATCAGTTATTTCTTTCGTTTTCATGGGGGTGGGCAGAATCCAACTTAACTAAGGATTTTATCAATGTTTATGGTGAGACAAAATCTAAAAAAACACTTCTACAGACGTGCAGTCAAAAAAATTGCACAGATGTCGCTGAAGCGTAGCCTATAGACGTACACAGCTATACATAAATATAAAATGTTATTTTTTATGATGTGTTACACCTAATTTTACTGCGATAAGTATTCTATAATTTCACATCACAAATCCTTTTGTCTAAAATAATATAATTTACCAAATCGTAAGAAAATTACGTAAGATCGGTAAGGGGAGAGGGGGGAACGAAAATCTTACAATCCCTTAAGTAGGGAGATTTGAGGGGAAGGTGGGTCTAAATAATGAAAAAAAAATCTTTACATAATTTATGGACAGCCCCCTATTGGTTTTATAAAAATATATTTCAAGTAAAGGGGTTTTTTTTAATTTAAATTTTGTTACAATTTTACAACTATTAGTTATTTTGTGTCTCAAATACTTACAAAGATATGATTAAAATTCACAATATTTGCTTATGTAAATTACCCTTAAAATTATATTCATGGGATGATTAGAACGGCCATTTAGTTTATAATGATAAACAATGCCCAGATACGAAATTTGATAAAAATTGTTACAGCAGATTTCAAGACAACTTGTTTTCTCTCTTTTTTTTAGCTTTAGTAAAATACCCTCAATTTTAGGGTAAAATATCTAACACTAAAATCTCCTTTGGGGAAGCTTATATAAACCATATATACTAAGTTTTGGCCTGATCAGTAAAATGGTGTCGGCTCTAGGCCTAGATATAGACACACAGGCAGATGGCATAGCAAAAAAACATCATTTTGGTTTTGGGGGGTTGACAGTTATAAAAATTTGGACTTTTTTTTTTACGAGCAAAGTACTTTTCTCTTCAAGGTGTCGAGAGAAAGTAAAAATTGTCTATTTGCATAAAGATGAGCACAAATCATAGTCTTATATGCTTCAATGGTGCAAGCAAATTTCTAGACATTCTTAAAACTACTTTCAACTAAAGGCTCAATAACACTATGGAGTAAAATAATCACAATTTATGAAGCGAAAAGTAGTAAATATTACATTGGCTACATAAGTAAGTTTTTGAGTTTATACAGTCATAATGTCCCATTATTTGAATATTGTATTTATTTTTAACCTATCAACTATAATTATACAGTCTTATGAAGAGTGTTTAGTTAGATACCGGTACATATTTGATCTTTTACACACTTTAACAACTTAAGTGATTTATTGAAACATACCTATTATCAAAACCTACTATTTAAAAGCCAAGGTTGTTAACCTAGAGCTTAAGCCAAACAGCTGTTGTTTTTTTTTTTGGTAAAACAATCACAACTATTCAACATTAAAACTACTTATAAATCCTCACATTATTTTTCAACGTTTCAAAATGAAACATACTACAAATATTACTTTTGAGACAAGAGTCTAGATTCATAGAATTATGTCAAAACACAGTTAATTTATTACATTTAATTGGGATAAAATTCAGCTTAAAGTCACAAGTACTCAACTCTCCAAAGTTCACTCAACGAGATGAGATTATTGGTGTAATATGTTCCATATTTTCTGCTTCGGTTTCCCTAAACATTAAATTTTCTCCTTTGCAGTTCACAGCAAGTGATTGTGGATTCTAACTTTAAGGAGGTGGCTTTGAGCAAAATAGCTTGTGCTTTTTGTATTGCTTAAGCCAATGAGGGTATATTATCCTTATTTTCTTCAATGCCTTTCATGTACAATACCTTCTTTGTGTTGCACATAAGGAAATTGCTCATTAAATGTTTCTAGGATATGAGTGTGAACATATCTGTAGGGGATTTGAGATTCCCTAAGTCATCATGCTCTTTATTGAGATATGCTTTATGAAAAATTGGATAATCATATAAAGACTCCATGTTGGTGACCTGGTGGTCTAGGTGTAAGGTGTCAGACTTCTGTGCTGGGGATCCGGGGTTCAATCCTCGGTCTCTGCACAGATTTATCTGATTGCCAAATCCTTCCTTTACCTCTGACAAGACGTGTATTAATCACAACTTGTGAATGTGAGGAATGCCAGGCCTTCACCATGGTTCAGATTCCACGTTAAACTGTAGGTCCTCCATTTCATCTCACAATCACCCTACGATTACACATTAGCGTAAGTGCGTATAGCCCGAACGGGTAGTAAGACGCGGTGCTAATAATAATAATAATAATAATAATAATAATAATAATAATAATAATAATAATAATAATAATAATAATAATAATAATAATAATAATTAGACTCCATGTTGGCATCACACTTTGTTAATATATTTATGCAGAGTTTACAGTGAAATTTCCGTTCTATCCTGTATACAGGATAGCCAGCAACATATTTAAAAGATTGAACAGTAAAACAAATAAGTATCTAATCTTAATTTGTGATGATAAAATAACATTCATTTAATAACAAAATATGTTAGATAGTAAATAGGAAAGCATTTGGAGATACCTATTTATTTTGTATCTCACGTATCAAAATAATATTTATGTAGCCTACAATCGGTTTACACTGAAAGGTGACATCAATGCTTTAATGGACTAGACTAGCTTATAGCCGTATTTTATAAGCCATAGTGTTACATCACAGTCTATAATAATAAAAGAAAGTGTCTGTCTGTGTGTGTTGGTTAGTGTGCGATGCCCAGCCAAATCTATGGCACTGCATCTCGAAGCAGGATTTTTAAATTTTCAACTAGCTTTTTAACTAGGCTATTTTAAACAAATTTTTGAAGAAAATATTTACTATCTGTTTGTTTTAGAATTACGTTTCAGAGGTACGGGCACCATGGGGGGGTGGGGGTGGAAGGTACTTATATAATTCTTATACCACAGTGGGTCATGGGCAACGCCGTGCGGGATTTCTAGTAATTTATAAAAGAAAGCGTGCTACCTTTTAAGATAAATGGAGTGTAGGGTATATAATATGTTGAATAATTGCTTCAATAAACTGTATATAATTTTATATATGCGTATGGGCCCTATATGATTAATTAAACTTTCAAACTGATTAAACTTTTATTAACAGACAGATTCCCCTTTCAAGGTCGAATGATAAGGCAGGATTCACAAACAAACGAGCCGTGAGACATAGCTGACCGGCCTGTTTGTCTGCAATATATTTATATTACTATCCGGCCTGCATCCATGTACTCTCACAAAATACAATAATTTAACTTTAGTGTTTACTACATAATTTTAAATAACATAAACCCTTGGAACTATTTAAAACTATCCTATATTTTTGTTCTATCTTTAATTACTTGAGTATGGGAATTTTAATTTACACCGGGAAAATACCAGCTTTTAAATTAATTCAAGTATACATTAATGATTTTAAATACATATCATCAAAGAGCTATTATAGACCTCCTTTAGTGGCCACGCTGTATGTTATCTAGCCTTCCTCTATCAAAAGGTCATGTTTTGATAGGGTCACAATTTTTGGGATTTTTTTTACGGTTCTATATAAGATATCACACATTTAAAAAACACTTTATGATTAAAATTTAAACTATTTAACTGGTCAGAACTTTCACCCTCATTTTTGTGAAAACAATATTAAAAAATATCTATCCACTTCTTAGATAAATTCGTATTTCTAGATGTCTGCAATTCTCCTCAGTGCTCCTTAACAAATAATTGCAGCAGACCAGTCCCCAGTCCCTTAGTAAAATAAAGAAATAAAAGGACCATTGTATTTCAAGTTTTCTTTGTAATGTGCTGTCAGAATAAACTTATTTGTGTGGCAGGATTATGTTATTTGGAATGAGGGGGTGGGGGGTAGAGCCGGGGGAGGGTGCTACCTGAAGCTTGCTCGGTGACCGCCAGCCGACAGGCTAACTCAAGGATTTCATATTTTGTATGTGCCTTCTAATACATTCAAGTGAGTCGTTTAAAAAAATGCTCACTTGATTGCGCTGTAGTCAGTGGGATATCACACCTAGCGATCCCAACGTTGAAGGAGTAAAGCCACGAAAAGGAGCACAACACGTTTAACCTAGTGGATGTGGCTCTGTTCTTTCCTTCTCTGTGCCCTAGGGTTAAGTCAATATATAAAAATAGTAAATTAAGGCTTTTGTTACGTGCAGCATTAGAATGGTACTAGATTAGGTTTCATATCTTATTAGTACTTACCATTTGAAGTCTAGCATTAAATTGTTCTAAACTCTATTCAATCTGTATAAAAGGGGTCATAACAGAGTGACAGAAAAGCATTAATCTTCCATATAATAGTTGAACAATGAGATGTGCTTGCATCCTCAATCTTTGACCCATGTATTTCTATTCCTTGGTCACCATTAATGGGAAGGTCAAATTTCAAATCCCCACCCCAATCTCATTTTTTTCATGCTATTCTTTTAAGTTACACCACCACTTATATCACATTGTTAATAGCCTTTGTGCTCAACAAAAAAAAATAATGCAAATAGTTCATACAAACTTTAAAATATGATAAGTATATTCAAGGAAGCATGTGGTACCCCTTGTATTTACCAATAACAGGAAACTCCTTTTATGAATTAGGGTATTAACAGTTCGGTAGAAGTTTGTGCGAGTTTTCATTGTATACCATTTAAATCAATATTATACCACTACTCCAGGTAAATTAATTAATCTGCACATAAAAAAAATGCTACTTTTATTTTGTCTAGTTTTAATATTAATATTTTTTACTAATATACTTTTGTACTAAGGACATAATGCTAACTTCAAACATAAGCCTAACACGACACGCTAGGAAGAAACATATATACACAATTGTTAATATAACACATTGGATTAAAAAGAGAAAGAAAATCTTAAGAAATGTTTATAAGTTGCTTGCTTATTTGATAGCAGGAATTCCTTAAAACCCTAAAATCCAGAAATGTTTTGTTTTAAGTGGTGTTCTTTTCCTTCTCATATTTTGAGAAAAAAATAGTTCGCTTGGCTAACAGCAGTGGGTAGGCTTATTCATGAACACTCTTAAAGGGACACACTTTATGATGTCAAAAATGGGATTTTTATGAAGTTGTATAATACTTTCGGACTACTACTACTACTACTACTACTACTACTACTACTAATAATAATAATAATAATAATAATAATTATTATTATAATTACAATAATAATAATAATAATAGAATTTATTTTTTGTTGTACCTTCTGTGAAATATCTAATTTTGGTCTTGTTATTTTTACTTTTGAATGCATTTTTCGTTCAAAAGACAAAGCCTAAGTAGAATTATTTAACAAAAAGTCAACTGAATCAAAAGAGTAATTGTTAATGTCTATAACCTCTCCCATTTTTTTCTACGGTACATACACTAAATCCTAAAACAGTTGGCACAGTGTTTTTCTAACAGTTTCTCTGTTTTAATTCAAAATGGAGTAATCCAGTGTTTGTGTGAAGTGTTTCACCACTTTTCTCTTTGGATTTGATAAAGACAACAATGCTGAAATATTACTCTATGTTTAAATCTGTGTACGACTGCTTTTACTATAGAACACACAAGTAAAGAAGATGTCACCTTCGTGATTTGGATTCATACCACGATTTTCCTCTTTCCTTAGGTGTGCTTTCTTCATCAAATTTACTCTTATTAGTTTATTTTCCTTTTTCTTTATTTTTGTCAGTTTCCATTATTATAAAATTTCCCCTATTAAAGAAAGACTCAGTTTGTCGCTCTTATTTTTTACCTATACATCTTTCCAATACCTTCTTCTATGTATAATAGAATTTTTAAATAATAATTTTCTTTTACATTACTTTTCTATAATATTATGTACCCTAAAGCCTTTTTGCCAAACTCCAAATTTTTCATGATTTGTTATTTTAGTTCAAATTTCCTTCTTTTTGTTTCCCTGATGCATATATTATCAGTTTATCACCAAACATAATTATAACCACTTTTAAAAGCTTTATTTAACTGGGTGTGGATAACCACAGTTAGCAAGGTCATGGTTCTGATTCAAATCATGGCTAGATGCACCGAGATTGCGGTTTTCCATGATTTGACTTTTTATCTTATACTAACAAATGGCGAATTCCTTCTCTAACTACCATCATACCCTCATCGGTAAGGACATGAACTTGGCTTCAAACTCATCTTTGGCTTTCCAGTGACTGGGGTTCAAATCCCTAGAGAATGTATGAAAGGGTTTTTTCCTAAATGTTTTCTCACTCTCCCTACCGTAAATTAAGACAAATTTCTTCTAAACTCCACCTTCTTCGTCCTAAGTTCATTATTATAGTTAATTACAGATAGTCGGAATGGGGGGGAAAAAAAGGGTTAAAAAATACCCTACCCTAAGTATACTGTATACATACACCTCTTTAGATTGAGTTATTAAAAATTATTGTGCTAAACATATCAATAGAAGTATAAGCCTGTAAAAATTACTCACTGCATTTATAACTAAAATGTAGGTTGTGGCAGTAATTTCCATTACCTCAACCAGTTTCAATTGAAAAATTGGCTGAATCTGCAAATTTTGTTTTCACTCCATCTAGAGTGTCTTTGTATGTAAATTTAATTCTATCTTTCATAATTCCACTAAAGTAAACCATAATAATGATTATGAATGCACAGTATAGTGAAACATTTTTTTAATACTGAAAATCCTTACATTCAACTTCGACAGACAAAATTTAAACAGAACATTATGATAATGTAATTTGTTTTTTGGTTAGCAGCTCACAAAATTAATCAATTAAATTGTTATTTTATTTTAAACTAACTTAGTAGAATGATTAACATGCTATTTTTCAAAAACTAGCCCAAATTAGTTGACATGCATGTCATGTAAAATGTGCAATTATATTTGTTGCTGTCAATGTAGTATTTTAAGTGTGGTGAAGCAGACTTTCTGCATCTCAATAAGCTCCTCCTCAATAGTTGAATGCCTTCTGTTGCATACAGACTAAGATGTAAATCAGGCTGGTCGGCAATTTAAAGAAACTGTGATGGTGCCACTTGTAACATATTAACATGTTATATCACCTCAAATTTAATATAACGTAGTCTGCTGTGAACATTTTATTCAATTATAGTTGTCTATATAAGCAAATCACCATAAATAATAAATAGCTTTATTTTGTAAAATTTCAAGACTGCTGGGAGTTATTATTTCATGAAATATTAGTTTGATTACTGCCTTTATTTTGAGAGGGAAAAGGGACCACCAGAGAAAAGATCCATCTCGGGAAGCCACATAAGGTGGTCAGATTCACTTAATTTTACTGATGGGAAAGAACTCTATAAATATTTCACAAGTCACATTTAGTCCAACACTAATTTATTAAAATATCATTACGTATAGGCAATATATTCCTTGCTTACAAAATTGAACAGGCTGTAACAATTGATGTAAACATGGAAAAATAGATAATCAGAAAGATGACTAGAAATGTCACTGCCATGACAATGAGTATAATAATGTCTAAAAATTGTAGAATAACTTTTACAGTAAATTGATTCAGGTCAGGCATTGAGAGACAGAGAGAAACGTGAAAGAAAAAAACTGGTATACATAGCCTAGGCTATTATCTAAATTAGATGTTCCCCTGACTTTTCAATTTATTTTGAATTGGAGACATTTCACACCAAGGATACCTTGCTCCACAATAGCCTTAGTCTAGTCGCCTTAAAAGAAATGTTTACAATTAACAACGACACTGTTACAAGTTTACACACCAATCAATAGAAAAACAAACACTTTACCATTGCAAACAAATTCTTATAAAAGAAACATCAACAGAGCCTTTTCAACATTAATCTTATAATAATTCATTTTTCTCTTATTACTAGTTTTTTATAATAATATTCTGCTAAGGATTTAAGTTGTTCTTTGGGTTACAATTTACATTTTATTCAAGGAACATAGGTCAACAGACTTATTTTCAGAGATTCCATTATTGTCGTTTATTTCAGGGAATGGGAGGAAAACTACTTGCTTAGTTGATAACTGAATAAAGCCAAAAAGGTGCTGAAATGGAAATCTCCAGATAGCATATTTATAAACATTGAACCTCACATCCATACCTTTGCCCATTCTTTGACTAAACCCAGTACAATAGCCATTATAAACCCCATGCTTATTTTTTTATGATATGAAGGGCAAAAATCTACAACTATTATCGACACAACACACAAAATGTAATTTATAAATGCACCTTTCTGATGATCTGTTTGAAGTATTAATTTTTCTAGATGAAAAAGTACAAATATAACAATGAAACTAGTGTTAGGAGTTGTACATAGCACAAATTTTCCTCGCACAAGGAGAGCCAAAATTTCATTTTAACAAACCAACGAGCATAATGGGCCAACATTTCCATTGCTTTGCCTTTCACACCACAGCATAAAACAAAGTATGATGGGTGTTAGTATATCATGACTCAAGTCACAAGAGATCCTTGGGATGAAATGACTGCGGCACAGCAGAATACAATGCACAATACTTGAAACAAAACCTTTACATAGTATAAATACTAAAAAAAGGAAATACTTAAATTGACTAGTTTGTTACACATAACAATAAATACAATAAATTAAATGGGATAGAATTTGGCCATTCTAGTTAGCAATCTTTCCAGCTCTTCTTATAAACTTTCAAACACAAATTTCCTTGCATCGTCCTCAACTTTGGAAGTTTCCTTGTCCTGGAACTCAAAAGATAACCAAAGTCCAACCCATTATCCAGTGTTATAATAAGTTATACAATAAATTACAGCAAAACACAAAGACAACTAAGGTAAATGCTAGCTCTAGCTCTAGTGCTGATTCTGCACCACTTCCTTCCATTTTTCCTTAATTTTATTTGCACTTCACAGTCACTTGCCTTTCACTTAGTTTCACATTTTGACTCCACTCTTGGCTGTATGGCTAAGTTTCTCAAACTAGTAATATGGCTGGTACCCAACACTCAAAACGATCCTCAACTACCCATATAAACCTACAACTAGATGAAAAATCATTTTTAAGTAGTGAATCATTTCATTGGATAAATACAACCCATCAAATACATACACCTAAATGCAATGTGACACTAGACAGAAGCAATGAAGACATGCACTGCAAGATAGAAGCAGTAGCAGCATGGCAACTTCTAACTGTTAGTCCAACAGTGATGTAACGTTTAGCATAGAGAAAATACAGTACTTAACAGACCAAACTCACTTATTATTTCAAAATGTCCTTGTGCTCCAAGCATTACCGATCAGCCCATGGTACTCATTATCATATGCAAGGAGAAAAAGGACTACAGCTATTAGTTTGGGTGAAGTGGGGTGGAAGGGTGGGGAATATGTAACCAGAATGGCCGCTCAGCAACGAAGTAACAAATACTTGAGAAAATATTAAAATGAGATTCACAAAATTTTAATTTGTTACTTCAGTGAGCAGGGAATAAATCTAACAAACCGATGCAATATTTTGTGATCTGATAGTAAACCTGATGCTCAGGTTATAAAAAGGTTTCTTATCAGGCCAGTTTTCTGTGCATCTCTATATTCATTACTCCATCTAAAGCTACACTTTAAGAACTTTGTTAAGTTATTGCATCATTTACATATTTGAGGTACTGTATGACAGAAACCCCCTGTCTCATCTATAAAAGTTTATGGAATGCTTAGTCACAAAGTTTTTTTTTCAGTCCTACACTGGAATATAAGCTTCCAGTGTTGGAAAATCAAGATGCATCATACAGTATGAGTCTGGCCCTCATAAATAAAGTTTTACAACCTAGAGCTACACGACACAAAGATTAATACAAGTTCTAGAAAAATTACAAGAGCCTTCAAATGCAGTCCACTGTTTGCAGTCACAGTTATAGGAGAGTTATATAACTTTATATTGTTCTACTTTATCAATAAATATATAAAGCCTCTATTTTATTTATTATGTACTTGTATTAGGCCAGTAAAGGAGTGAGTCGCTTTTAAATATTTGCTCCATATTGTAGCTTGCCTTGAGCATATCATTAATAAACTCATAAATTTAACAAACAATTTGTGCTTTTTGTTTGAAAGCTAGTGGCAAGTTCTGTCTTCATATCACCCTCATTCTACCTCCAATCTTATGCCAATAGACTGCAAATGATTGGCCTTGCTTCTAGTTAAAAAGGATAATTAATATATAAGAAAGAGTATTTTAAAATGTATAATCAAGCAAACCACTATGTATGAAGAATGAGAAAATACCAAAGTTAACAAACTCAGTTGTCTTTTATCCACATTTATTAAGTACCACCTTGGCCAAATTGCTTCCAATAAGTGGGTGAACAAGTTCTATAAAGCTTCAAAAGTTACTTATACTGTAAATGTAGAACAAGCATCAATCACAATCTTGATAAATGCAGTAGCAGTTTTCAAAAACTAATATCCACAACCCAAAATATACATTGATCACTCTGTGATAATGTATGTTATTTGTCTTTGTGGAATTCTCTCTGTACAGTTTTTAAATAGAATTTAACATATGTATGCACCATTGTTTGAGTATCATACAAAACATTCCACTGGCAATGCAGTCTTTATAAGGGATAAAATGTCAATGGCTGGGAAAACCAAGAAACCAAAAACAACAATGGCGCTTGATTTTCCCAGCAATTTACATGAATGGCTGCAGCTCTAAATATATCTCACATGATAAGAAATTACAGTTTCATTGGCATCAACTATATAAATGGCCAAACTGTAAGAAATTTATCAGGAATGTTCACAAGTAACACTAAATGTACAGCTTTTTCGTTGATTCATCAAGGGGCAAACAACACTGATGAAGTGCATTCAGTTAACTGAACTTCAATTAATAATCTACTTTTGTAGTTAAACTCTTATCTTCAACAGCATGATAAAGTTTTTTTCTTATCAAAAAGGTTTCTCTATCTTTTTCCTAATCTCAGGCAAAGTATAGTATATATACACTTTTCTTTTTTACTCTTTACAATTATGACCATGAAAGATAAAAAGTCTTCAAAATTTTGTATTCAAAAACTCTTACATATAGCAGGAGTCCTGGTTCAACCCTTCTAGTGTGGGCCTTGCGCATAGCATGCAGTAATTGCACCTCTTAGAGTTGCTGACCAAGTGCTCTCATCCAAATTCTGCTAAGTACATATAAATGTGTTCGGTTCAGAAGTTGGGAGAGCAAGAAGAGGCCATTTACATTCACTTGTTCATGCACACACTCTTGTAGAGATTAGGCAAACTCCTCTAGTAATAATAATAAAAAAACTAGGGGAAGCCCCAGTCTCATGCATATGCATACTCATGCTCACGCTATGACAAACACTTCTAGCTCAGAAACTCCTAGAGAAAAGGGAACTATCTGATACTATAGAAAATTTAAGATTTCGAAGAGATACAAGATCTCATTCGTTAGATATTTAAATTTTTGCATAGTATATTTTTTTCATGTCTTTCATTTAAATATTTTGCCCACTAGGAATGCATTTGTTAAATTTGATAAGTGTTCTTACAAAAATAAATTTCTTTCATGGAAGTTGACATATCAAGTTGGGCAGCATATATGATAGGTTACCTGATTTATTTCCATTATTTATATTATTTATTATTAATAATATTATTACTCTGTGCAAGTCCGTGTGGTTCCCCCAAAACCTTAGGTTTAAATAAAACAAAGGAATAGCTGGTACAATGCCTGAGATGGTTATCAAATATTAAACTGGTAATACACTAACTCAGCAAGGAGAAATAACTATCAACAAGAGCAACTACAGGCTGACCAGTGATCATCACATTTATTTTTTGTCAAAATTGCACAAAAAACATTGGTTAGTGGAGAGGCTGTTAAACACTTTCAGGATTCATGATATGACAAAGAAAACAAAAGAAAAGGTGTGGTAGTCAAAACTAATTTAATCATAAAGCAAATTAATCTAAGTCTTCTATAATTGTTCAAATAATGCCAAAATAAACAGTTATTTTTTTTAGAAAAAAAAGCATGTTACTAAATGAAAATAAAAATGAGAAGGCTAAAATAAATTATAAGCTATAAGGATAGTAATAAATATTCATTCCACACAAATGCCAAACTGGCACCCTAAAATAAAAAAAAGATCTCAATCACACATTTTTGTCAATTGATTAAATAAACTAATAAATAAAAGAAATTCATTAAAATCTATATTTTCAAATTGCAAAATGTAATTAAATCAAAACAAAAGTATCTAAAACTTATTCTGGATGATATATTTATATAAAAATATATATAAATAATATAAATGTATATATGTTTGTAAATAATATATATATATATTTATGTGTGTGTGTGATTAATATTAATATGTGTATATCTTGTTTTAAATTATAAATATATTATTTGTGTGTGTGTGAATTTTATTTTATATATGTGTGTGTGTGTGTGTGTGAATATTATTTTGTATATATATATATATATATATATATGTGTGTGTGTGTGTGTGAATAATATTTACAGAGATATATATATAAATATCCATATATCCATAAATATATACATATATCCATAAATATATAAATATATCCATAAATATATCCATAAATATATACATATATCCATAAATATATACATATATCCATACATATATACATATATCCATACATATATACATATATCCATACATATATACATATATCCATAAATATATACATATATCCATAAATATATACATATATCCATAAATATATACATATATCCACATATATATATCCATAAATAAATATATATATATATATAATCTGTAAATAATATATGCATACATTTGTATATTAAGTAATAATATACGCATATTTTATATATTTGTGAATAATGTAAATACAAATGTGTAAATATTGTATATAAAATAAACACACACACACACGTAAATATATATACACACACCTACATACACACACCTACATACATACATAACATTACATACATAACATTACATACATGCATACATACTAACAGACTCATATTGTTGTAGATGTAGGTTGTAAAATAAGTACTTCAAACATGATAATAAATAAACTTTCCAAATTTTTAAGACACATAAATTTAAAAGCATAAAGTACTTATGCGACTCAAAAATACGAGAAGCCACCAATTTTAGAAATGGGCACAAAAAAAAACCCAGCTACTTCAACAATGACTAGTTACACACCAAGGTAACCAAAAACAATCTTGTTAAGATTTTGAGGATTCCCATTGGGTACTTGGTAGATGGCACAAAAAAATTGCCACATAAACACCCAAAAAAAAGTTCATTTAGGAAACACGTGACTTGCACTAGTCTTGACTAGCTCAATGTTTTTGGATGAGTTATTTTATCAACATTCAATGGTACGAATACCACAGTACACCTGGAAAATTAACTTATTTTGAAGGTTTCATTTGTCTCTGAGTAGTTTGCAATATAAATATTAATATATATAAATGTATGGGATTTTCTACAATTTAGCCAAATAACATCATTCCATCATAAAATCATAATAAATGAATAACAATACAAAATAAAAATAGTTTCTTATTTTTTAAATCCCACCCAATTGTTTACTCTTCACCCCCTAAGACTTAATAGCATAAAATTTAAGTACACAGAAAGAGACAGGCAAATGGAGACAAATGAAGCCTTCGGAGATTTTTTTCTTGTTTTCTGACTAGCATGGTCACAGAAATGCACCACACCTACCAATATGGTGGTGGGCTTTAACACAGTTTCTTCCTCAACTTTTTATGTGGCTTTGCTCTTGTTGGTTTTAAAAGAGACCTGCAAGACGCGATTGCCCAAGGTGTACCCATTCAAAGACTGAATAGCCACAACAGCCTCATCATAGTTGGTCATAGTAACGAAGCCAAAGCCTTTGCACTTGTTGGTTTGCAGATCACGAATGACTTTTACACTCTGCACTGCACCAAATGGCCCAAATAGCTGCCACAATACATTTTCTTCAGTTTCTGGCGCCAGATTGTACACAAAGATGCACCACCCAGAACCATTCATTGCATTGCCTGGCAACATTGAATTGGCAAGCAGATCCCCAGCAAGAGGCGAGTACCTACAAAGTAAAATAATGGTATAATGTTATGAAACCTCACTAGTATTTGCTTAAAAGTTAACATATAAACTCATTTTCACAATTTCAGCATATTAAATAGTAGTCCGCAAGAGATAGACTCCACACTACATTGTCTACAGAGTTTTGATCCTTATGTCCCTAGTCCTTACCATTCTGTAGAAGTTGATTCAACTTTAACTTTCTAAGGAATAGTTGATACAGACTGTTAAGTACCAATCACAGCAGAGCAAATTGTGCACGCACATCAAAATGAAAGCACCAATAGCATCAAAAGGATCTGTTGCTATGTAAACAAATACAATACACACACAGTGGTGTACTAAGGGGAGACAGGGTGGGTTAAGGGCGGTTCACCCCGGGTGACAGACAAAAGGGGGGTGCCATCGGGAGAAATGAAATAATACTAGTTAGTAGTTACCAAACTAAAATAAAAATTCGCTAAATTAAGAAAAAACATCCAGGATGAAAACTGCTAGTTGCGTTGTGAATATGGGAGAAAGTGTGCTAGTGGGCTGTCATCTGCCATACAATTTTGGGTAGTTTTGTAAGGGGAATCTTGTTTATTATTTATGCATGAGCTTTCTTCTCACTGCCCACATGCGTGAGAAAGAGAATTTTGTGCAAAAGCTTACATGAAAAAGGAGAGCATCGTGACATCAAGTCGTCAACACTTAACCAGTCTGTAGCTGTATTGTTCTGTGATTGTGTTCAGATGTTGCAAATTTTGATGTGTTCAACTTAAACAAGGGGGACAGATTTATTTTTTAAGCATAAGTCCACATCTGGTTTGGTTGTTTAGTATCTAGTTTATTACTTTTACCATCAATGAATGTTATTCATGTTTAATAAGGTCACATTAACTCTTTAGCATGTTATTCTATGTAATCAAGTGTGATTGTCTTCACGGAGTGCTCATTATAACGCTGTGAAACCAGTGAAAACAAATTTTGAAAAGCTGACCTCAACCCTTGAAGTATTATGTGATCTCAAAGAAAATGGGGACACAAGAGGATCATCCCAGATGTTGCTATCTTGTATGGGATTTCTCTTTTTTGAGCTACCTACCTTTCTTTCTGGTTTTAAAATCTAGAAGAAATGAATTTAACACAAAATTATTTCAAAACAGTTGGAATCAGTCTGGAAATGTGCACTGTGAAACTCCAAGCTCTAAAATTATTTCTTAAAGATCGAAAGGTGAATTTTGATGAAGTCATCAATCATTTTGCGGAAATTTAGGCTCGTAAGCAGAGACTGTGAATCGTTGAAGAGTAGGCAAAACGTTGAGACTGGACTTCATGATTTTTATTTTAAATAAAATAAGATGCAGTATTATTTGTTGATTAAATTTTCAATTACTTGAATTTTTCTTTTTTTCAACTTGTTTATGAAAGTACTGTACCGCTTAAAAATCTAAATTGAACTTCCAGCTCTTTATTTAATGCAAGAAACAAATGGAAGTCCCTGGGAGCCATGTCAGGGCTGTAGTAAAGATGGTTAAGGTGTGTCTAACCAAATGGTTATCTTGGTTTGTGTAAGCTGGGTGTGTGGTTAGGCGTTATCATAAAGAAGGGTGACACCTATGCTGAAGATGTCAGGCACTTGCGATGGATAGCAAATTTCAGTTGATTAAATATTTAACACTAATGGATGGCGTTGATGCTTGTTCCACCTTCCCAAAAAACAAGCGAGCAGAGTCTTTCTTTTGTTAGGTCACATTTATCTTTTTTTTACTATAGGAGCTGGATATCACAGTCTTTCACTCCATGGAAGTAACCTTGAATTCTGGAGTGAAATGAAGCGCTCAGCTCTCATCCCTTGTCACAACACTATCAAAAAAAAAAGCTTTTTCCATCCTTTTGGTACAGCATGAGATGTTCCAGGCTGCAGCACCTGTTACTGCAATTCTCAGAGCTAAATTGGTGAGGGATGAGACTTTTCACTAGGCCAAAACATCATTGATGATGGTGTGAGCAGAATCAATTGGCATGCTATTGTTTTGAAACATATAATAACTTAGCACTGTTTTCTTGAAACATTTTGTTTACTCAATCCACATTAGAATCTGCACTCAATATAGAGGCGTGACCAGTTTGATGTTCATCTAACACACTCTTTCTATCTTCGCTTAACAACAGACACCATCTTTGCACAATTTATTTCGATATCACGTCCTATCCATGTACTTACTACATATTAGAAGGAATTTCACTTCAAAACAAGCCACATGTCTACTTGTACCGGACAATAATTGCATTTGCTTCGTGGACCACGGTTCTATAATACATATATTTTCTATACTACCTCATTGTGGGGAGGCAAACTATTTGCAAACATGGCTGATTCACACGTGCAACAGCCAGCGGAGCAACAATGGCTATCAGAAAACAGAGTAAATATATGGATGTTTAACTTTTTTTGAATATCTCATTTTTGGAAATAAATTGGTGTCCATTTTTAAGACCCAAGAA
The DNA here is from genome assembly GCA_902151455.1 of Timema bartmani. Lineage (NCBI taxonomy): Eukaryota > Metazoa > Arthropoda > Insecta > Phasmatodea > Timematidae > Timema > Timema bartmani. The sequence goes on along the minus strand of CABFWB010002622.1, from coordinate 35,632 downwards.
ACTTTCTTACACATGTTATTAGAACATAGCGCTATTAGGGCATCCTGAAATTATGGTAAAGGGTGGGGGATGACATCTGTGGATATGCTACTGACAAACATAAATATACATACACACAAACGTATACAATAAAATACACACACATTTAATTCTAACTACAAAAATAACCCACAAACTTTCATGAATATTAGAAGAAATCAACTATTTTAATTTATGACTACATTACCAATATTTCGTGTGCTAAATATTGTAACTTAGCTTAAAACCTCTTTTTTTTGTTTTGGTTTCTGATTTTGGTGCTAGGATTTTGGCTTATATGTACAATTATTTCCAAAACAAAAACAATATTGTTTATTTAAAAGAGTTTACTATATAACATTGTTAAGTTTAATAAAATCATAAAATATGAAAACAAAATACTGCTAAAATTTTGAATCCTTTTAAAATACTTTTTAATAGCCGATTTCAATTTCATCTTTTTTCTTTAAATTGGCACGTGGCTATCAAGGAGGTTTCAATGCAAATAAAATAAACTCTTCTTTAAAATTTCAAAAAATACCTAGCTAAAGCTTTTTTTTTTACTATAAAAGGAGTTTTCTTAAAAAACATTTCCAGCTGGTTACCTTGTAAAGTATGCAAGATATGAAAAATATTTTCAGACAAAAGTGGAGTGGTTTTAAAGGGTTTCTCTCTTATATATATATATAAACACCTGTATTATTTTTTGTGGTCATCTTGTACTATGCAAAACACAATCAACTTATCTGTTACACATAATTTTAGTCTATCTCTTTTTTAAAAGATATTAAAACATTATTACAATATAGATTTAACAATAAAAACTTAATATAAGGTATTATTGTGTTACTATCACAACCCATGATCACAAAGAATCAAATTTTTTTTCCTTAGTTTAGCATTCAATAATACAATATATCCATGAATTTATGTCTGATATTTTGAAAAACATTCTTTGGGAATATTTTTGCGAACTTTGGTAATCCTTAGGTGGAGTTCTTTGATCATGTTAGGTTTCGTTTTATAAACAATATAATTAAGGTAGCCCCATGGAAAAAAAATCTAAAGGGGTTAGTCTTAGGGATCATGCAGGCCAGTCGATAATTCCTCTTCTACCAATCCACTGGCTCAGAAATGTATTATTGAGCCATTATTGTAAAGTTATTGTGTAATGTGGTGGTGCTTCATCTTGTTAAAAATAAAGCAAGTTTTCATGGCAATTACACGATTCTCATATATCTGGTTTTCTATTTCGTGTGTATTAGGAGGATTAATAACAATTCTTTGTACAGCTTACCGCTGAGATTTCGCTCAAAAAATAATGCTCCTATGAATGTACCTCCCAAATTCCCTGCACATCTTTGAAAATAGATATAGAATAAAAAAAGTTCCATGCAAAGATTTTTTTTAATAGATACAAGTTTCCATTTAAAAAAAAACAAGGTTTATCTTGAAATAACCTTGAAAATGTCTACCAAATCACAAATAAATTATTGTGTTCGTTTACCTACCATCAACTTAAAATAACACAACTTTTGTTTGAATTTTTTTTTACCCTGCATACTTTTCAAGATAAGCTGCTGAAAACAAATAAAACCGGTATATAGCTACACACTGCACAAACATTCTTGTCTAAAAGAACAATAAATAGTTTGCTAGGTGTAAACTATTAAATTGTATAACTATATTTTTTATTGTTTGGCTTTTATATGTAATTTACAAAATTTAATGCAGGTATTGTCTCTATTGCTGCTGGCAAATGGCATGTATGGTTAAATGACATGCAAAAATATGATCGTGGCACACAATAAATACTGGTGTCCACAGTTTTTTATCGGCCTTACCAACCTTGCTATATGAATTATATATAAATATATAAAGACATAGTGATGCCATATTATTATGATTATTATTGTAAAATGATGCTATAAGTAATAGTTTTAAACAGACCATGAGTGAAATGAAGGAAGCTTCCTAGCTGGGAAAGAATCTGACGAAACTAAACTTTTTACAATCCCAGCAATAATTTGCCAACATAAATTTTCAAACGTGTATCAATTGAGTGGAATTTTATGTAGTCAACCTCACCAACCCAATGTAAATTGCAAAAATTCGCTAGTTAACTTTGATAATGGTAGAACTTGACAGTGTTAATTTTAATTGTTCTGTTCATACTTTTACATCTGTTGCTTGCAAGTAAACAATCAATATTTTTTGGAAGAAAATAACAAGGCTAATATAAATAAAAGAAGATTTTTTTTAAAGTAGTGATTCTTTATACTATTAAAAAAAATATATTTTTTTTTGCATATTTTGAATGCTGTGTCTAAGCATGCTTCTGTCGAACATGTTATTAGTTCAAGAAGAATATTTAAGTTGGAATTCATTTATTATAAAAGCAATTCTAAGAAGCAGTTTAAAATTATTGTTCTATCTTTTGCAGCGATTCATCCCAACCAGAAAACTCAACTTGGGTCCACACTTGTTTCAGATACTCATATCTTATCCCCGACACATATTTTGAACATGATGGTTTGGATGGGACCCTATATCCTCAACGCAATCATGAAAGTAATACACATATTAGATGACTGTGCCCTGATCTAGTCGGTATCTCGCCGTTGCATTAAAGGAAGCTACAGGATTAAGTATTCGACCATGCCAAAATTTGCTCTCAACTGTGTCCATGTGTATTGTCACTCGCAATAACCCTCAACATGATGGGGATACGATGGAAGGATTTGATACAAGTGTGGACCCAGCTTAAGATGTTCACAGACATGTGGCCAATGCAAGGGAGTTTATAATCCCCACAAAATGTCAACTTATTTAGTAATACATTTAATTAAAATAAAAAATACACCTTTACATTAATTAATATAACATTATTTTTTCCTATGAATTATTGCAATCTATGCCAGTGGTTCTTAACCTTTTATTACTTGTAGCCTCCTAGTTTTTACTAACATATTAATCACTAAGGTTTATTCTAAAATAGTGGCTTTATTAACTGATTATAATAACAAACAAATAAAAAACAGAAATTAGCTTACCTAAATGTATTTAATGGTACCTCTGCTAACTAACACTTTCCACTAATTTGTCTATTCTTGTTTCAATTGTATTACTTAATTCTATTCGCATGTAGGAGTCATGCAGGAGTCGATTTCACTGCTGCTTCGTTTTAATATTTACCAATGTGGAAAATCCCTTTTCACATAAATAAGTAGAAACAAAGGGCAGCAAATTTTGAATGGTGATGGTAAACAAATGGGGATTATTTGTGCTATCTGTGATTTAAATTATCCGTGCTTCCCCTCCCATTCATTACCCCAGAAAATCAAGAGTCTACTGTACTTAAATGCTTACAATCATCAATTTTTTTCTTCCAAAAAGTAAAATTTAAGATAATTGACTTTAGTAATAAGCAAATAACATTTTTAAATATTTTTTTAAGGCCCCCAAACAACCTTTCACGGCCCCCTGGTTAAGAATAGCTGATCTATGCTACATACAACTTAAGTGGTCATCTTTGAGTCACAGTGACCAAGATATTGTGTGTCGTCTTAAGGCACTATATGCCAGGCAAGAATAATAATGTATGAACATGTGCATTTAAAAACCACAAACCAAATTCTCCCCAACATTGCTAAAGGTGTGACAGTGAGCTAGCCTCCCTCTCTCACTCCTTCATACCCCATCCCCCATCCACCCGCACACCAATACATCACCTAAATTGATTTCTAAATTTATACCTATAATGCTAAAGGTGCAATTGAATGCTTTGGACCCACCTTTTCCTAAATGTAATCGTAAATAAGTAGCTGGCTGTCCATGAAACTAGTATTAGCTAGGTTAAAAAATGTATTTAATTTATCAGAATATGATAAACATTCTTCAAAAACAAACATTCCTAATGCATTTAAGTTTATTAAGTTATTGGTGATAAAATACTAGTATTTAAATACACATAATTTATTTCTTTATGTAAAAATGGGAGTTGAGATTTTCCCCTTCAAGATTTGTGGTATAGAAACCACAGATGGTTAACCCTCTTCCACCCATCACATGCTTTATTTTTTTATTATTCAAAATATATTTGACCAATCATAATACCCACTAATTAATGTTGTGTTTTTTACCTGGGTAAGTGTTCTTGACACAAATTATATAAATTTTTTCTAATTGTTTGGGATTTCAGAATTGTCAAATTCATATTTCTCATGCTTTGCTAGTCAGGCTATGAATATATTACATACAGTTAACACTAGTGGAAACTGGTTTATTATGGTTGGTGCCATTTTAATTTGATTACAGGTGACCTGGTGGTCTAGGGGTAAGGTGTCAGACTTCTGTGCTGGGAGCCCGGGGTTCAATCCTCGGTCCTTGCACAGATTTATCTGATTGCCAAACCCTTCCTTCACCTCTGACAAGATGTGTATTAATCACAACTTGTGAATGTGAGGAATGCCAGGCCTCCACCGTGGTTCGGATTCCACGTTAAACTGTAGGTCCTCCATTTCATCTCACAATCACCCTACCATTACACATTAGCATAAGTGCGTATAACCCGAACGGGTAGTAAGACGCAATAATAATAATAATAATAATAATAATAATAATTTGATTACAGATAGTTCCACATGGTTGAAACTAGTGTTTCCTTGACTAGTCTAAATCATTTGAACATTGTTGCGTGTGAGACAGGAAGAATTACTTTCTAATGGGGAAATTCCTTGCTGAACTTCAACCAGTAGAATCTAAAATTGTAAAGCTTTATTTTTTTATATCTTGACAAATTTTAGAATGTCAAATTTAAAACGAATTTAATTTAATTTAATTTAATACATGAAAGGATTATATTTAAATGTTAAAATAGATACAGTTATATATAACTGTGAGTTAAAATTCAAAGGACAGTACTGATTAATTTAATAAGGGCATACTATTTAAAATAAAGAGAATATTTATTACCAGTTGCCAACTAGAGTCTTAGCTGTGTATAGGAAAATTTAATGGAGGTATTATAACTTTGTGTCTCTCGTTTAAAGATTTTGGTTGACACTGTGGCTACTCTGGTATTATCTATCACTCTGGGTGGTTGTATTAAGGGCTAACAATAAATCATTGTTTAAATGATTATATAATAAAAACAGCTTTATTAATTAATTTACCATGAAAGAATGAAATACAGTCGCCTATTTAATTATGTTTTGTAGTCAGGTCACAGGTTCTACACCAATTTGTTCTTAGTTTGTTTTAGTTACTTGGCTAGGGATATTGTTCACCTTAGTTTAATATAACAACAGACAATAGTACTAAATAAATGTTGTAATGTTTAGATGTTTGATATTGGGATCATTGTACTTTAATCTTCATTGAAATTTAATAGAAACTAATTGTCAATATGTTTATCCATTATAGTCAACCTCGAGGGTTTTGGGATAACGTAATCGCCCAAGGACCTGAAGTTTGTGAGATCAAACCCAGATGGGGGCGATGGATTTTTTTTTTTTAGAGATAAAAATCTGTAGCACAACTTCCTTTGAAGAGGGAGTAAAGCTGTTGGTCCCATGTCTATTAAGGTATGTTAAAGAACTCTAGAAAGCATGTGAAAATACCTTTCCCAGCTAAATTGGTAGGTCTTTTCACTCGCTCATAAAAAAAAATTGTGCTGATATAATCACTCTGGTCATAAAGTGCACATTAAATATCTTAAATAAATACATATCCAATATTGAAAGAAAATCTCAATGTGCGATAGAAACAGCAATTGATTTTATATGAAACAGAGAATAATGTTGGGAAACACTATTTACAGTGTTTTAAAAATCTGGTAAAATATAGACATAAATATTTCAATACTCTAAGACATGAAAATTTCATGTTTAAATGCAGCCAAGATAGAATGACCTTATGATATTCTATTCTAAGTACCTGTGGGTGCTGAAAAGTAATGAAAGGAAAGGGGAGCTTATATTTGACTAAAACCAAACGTGTTAACTTTGGCCAATGTTCTACTAGTTTCATGACTCTTTGTCACAATAGAATTTTACATCTTGATCACGTAACCACAACTTCACTTCTGACTGTTTGGAAGTGATGTTCACAAAGGTGTTCCTTAAGTTTTGGAAAGAGATGAAAATCCGAGGGAGCCAACTTTGGGCTGTATAGTTGGTGATCCAAGACTGAGAAACCAAGGAGTTGAATCTCCACAGTTGACCTCACGCTTAAAGAGAAAGCATTCGAGATATCCATCGTGCGCACAACTTTCCAAAACCCAGATCTCTAATGAATGCCTGCAATCACTTACATGAAAGAACATTTTTGTCCGCCAGTTCTTGTTGACAAACACGGCGATTCTGTTTAATGAGTTCATCCACACGATTCCGGTGAGCCTCATAAGTAGCAGTTTGTCACTCTGAGAGTGGACCCTTTCGAGCCTACCCTTGCGAGTACGTGCAGCCAAATGTCAAACAGTACTGATGCCTACACATTTTTCCATTTAAATAATAATAATAATAATAATAATAATAATAATAATAATAATAATAATAATGAATGTCAATCGAAGGCAAATTTTCTTCAGTTAAAAACTCCTTTCATCTGGACTGGCATACTCGTGCTCCCATAGTTCAGAGAATTCTAGCGGCTCAGGTTGGAAACTTGACCTCGTGACAGAGGAAATAGTAGAGATTTAAGCACATAATACAACTATACAAGTATTTGTACTCAAAACTGTTTTATTTGTATTTACTTCACTTGAACACTACAAATATACAAATGGGATATTTTACTACTAGTTAGGATCTTTGATCAAAAGCAAGCCCCGAGTTCATAACAAATATGTCTCCTTTTGCATCCAAGAATGTTGTCATAAAACTAAAATAGAATTTTTAATTAATGGTATTAATGATGAAAATTAATAAATAATATTGATCTTTAAATAGTTGGTATCCTAGTAAAATAACACACTCTTCAAAAGTCAGACATAAAAACATAAGAACACGGAACATAAGAAGGTAGGCAACTCTACAATAGATTTTCTTTATATTAAATATTTATAGAGAATTAACATCAGCAAATACAGAATGAAATATATAATTTTTCATTCAATTGAGTAATTTAATGTCTACTTTCTTAACTGACTGTCATATCAGCACACTAGAATTTCTATAAGCGAGAGCTAAAGGACCTACAGATTTTGCCGGTAAAGGTATTTTCACATACCTTTCAGGGTTATTTTACATGCCACAAGTGACACGGGACTGACGGCTTTACTTCCCCTCGGATAAAGTTGTGCTATGGATTTTTATTACTCAAGAAAAATCTATTGACCCTGGCTGGGTTTGAACCCAAGAATATATGGTCCTGAGCAATATAATTTACTGAGGGGTATATTGTCAGAGTAGACCATGATACTAGATTTCCCTAAACTTTCTACTGGAAAGTAAAGAGAAATAAATAGCAAATGTTTATAGTCTATTGTTAGTTTGGAAACCACTCCCAAAGGGATAAAACTGACTTGAATGTTACTCACATGAATACCATATTTTTCTCTTTCACTTCCCCTATTGAGACTACCCATATTTTCGTTTGGACACTATTGTCAGTTACTATTTTTGACTTTGAAGACATTGTGTACTGTGTGTGCTCAAATTATTTTTTAAATATTTAATTTCAATCTAGTTTTAAAATGGGAGGAGGGTAATAAATATATTTCTTGCTGAGCATGCCATCATAAAATCTGTTGTCGTATACATGATGATTAATATATCTGCTAAACCACCGGTTAGAACTAATATATAAGGTAAGACTGTATTTATAATTTCGTCTCACCTTCATATTGCTAGCTATGTCACTGCATTTAATTGACAATGAAATGTGTCTTAATCCACATTAATGAATTAGACTAAGACTATGGACTTTTATTGTTCAGTGAAATGATTATAGACATACTTTTCAGGCACCTAATTCAAGACTTTTTGTTTTACATTTGTTAAAGGCTTAATCATGGAGCTTGCACACATTCAGGGGTGCGTCTAGGAAAAGGTTAAGTGGGTAATAATCCCAACAAGATCTATGTTAAATTAATAAATTAACATCAAAAGAGATATTTCACTTACCTAATTCAGATTATGTAAGCAACAATTTCATGAAGCGCCCACATAACCTAGAATTTAGGCTTTAGTATTTTTTAATTTTTTTGTTTTGTTTTAGAAAACACAGATTATATGACTGTAGAACATAAAGTGACTGACATGTGTGAAATTCACAATGGTTTCAAACAAGGAGATACCTTATCCCCTCTACTAATTAACTTTGCACTTGACTAGGCAGTTAAGTCCTTGAAAAAGAACACTAGGGGTTTAATAATATATAATATATACATTTTGACATATGCAGATTATGTATATTTACTGGATGACAATAAGATAATAATTATTAAAAGGAATGTAGAACTTATGTTTAATAACAGCAAAGAAATAGGTTTAGGAGCACATATGGATGAAACCACGTACCGGCAAATGATTGTATGTTGAAACCTTGTATTTCAAACAAATGGATTCAGAGAGATCAATAATATATATTTTTAAGAAGTTAACCAATTCATATACTTGGGAAATAGAGGTAAAAAACAGAATTCATGCAGGCATGCTCTTTATTATTCAATTTGTAAGTTGTTGTCATTTTGTCTTATGTCTTAAAATACTAAGCTGAGAATATACTAAATTTTAATCCTACGCTTTGTTCTTAATGGATGTGAAGAATGGTCTTTCACTATGTACCAAAATAATAAATTGAGAATTTTGAAAACAAAGTGATGAGAAATATATTTGGGCCTTAGAGGGAGGAACAAACACAAAATGTAGAAAGTTACCTAATTAAGAACTTCATGGGTTGTATACATCACCAAACACATTAAAGCTAATATAGGAGATGGGGTGATCATGTGGCACGTATGGGCAATCACAGGAGAGTACGCTTAATTTTAGTAGGTAAACTAAAGACACAATAGATAGAATAGATCGGATACAGTTTAATGGTAAACTTACAATTTAGCGGTCATGAACTTTCAAATTACAAAGGTCAATGAGTTAGAGGGTGTCTACTGAGTTGAAGAAACAAAATTTATTGACTTTTTGGTGACCTTTATTGACCACAATATTCCTTTGGTAATTGGCCGAACATTATATAATGCATATTTAGGCATAATGCACTCACACACAATATTAAACTTTAACTAGATGGTGAAAAAGAATTAATAGCCAGAGCTATTATTTATGCTTATTAGTGGGAATTACTCCATCTAGATATATTCTGAAAATTGAAAAATGACACCTGGACACGGGAATCGAACCCGGGACCTCTGGCTTAGTACGCCAATGCTCTAACCACTGAGCTATCCAGGATTCGTCCCGTGCCCAGGGTTATTCTTCACTCATATTTTAAGGCAGAGTCTATGATGGACTTAGCGGAAATCGTCGGCTACAAACATGTGATTATATTAATATCACGAGCCATCGGATAACGCAGCCATCTGCGACTCGGTAGTTGGCT
>CABFWB010002622.1:0-25608 GCA_902151455.1 Timema bartmani | reverse complement strand
GACGAATCCTGGATAGCTCAGTGGTTAGAGCATTGGCGTACTAAGCCAGAGGTCCCGGGTTCGATTCCCGTGTCCAGGTGTCATTTTTCAATTTTCAGAATATGATATCTAGATGGTGAAAGTTAACCTTGTCCTTGGTATCAGGGTAAAAACCATCAGGCAACTTGCGGCTAGCGCATGGCATCATGGGTAGTGGGTGGCTCAACATTTGATGCGTTCGCATTGTTATGATGTGCGGGAAATTCAAACAAAAATATGTTCATGACTTTATGTCCAAAATATTTAAAATTCATGACTTTTCAGGGACTCGTAACCTTTAATGTAATTAGTAACTTTTCATGACTTTTGTGACTTTCGTGACCCAGCAGACACCCTGTAAAATAAGACAATATTTTTGATATAGTTTTAAAAATGTATTATGCAGGCCTATAGTATATATATTATGATTTTAATGATTTACACTTTAACTATGTGAATAATAATACAAATAGCTATTATGATACATACAATGCATAAGTCAGAACATACAAAACATATTTTGGATTTTGAAAATAACAAAAACCAAATTACAGATATATATTTCTGTTGCATGCACACCCCTATGTATACATTACCATAGTCTAGTTTAATGTCCATCTATAATCATGTTACTTTGGTAAACGGTTTTACATTCCTAAAATATTACTTACTAATATTGGACTAAATGGATATATTTAGTTACACCGGGACACGGAAATCAAACGTGGGACCTTTGGCCTGTGTTCAGTTGTCATTTCTCAACTAATTTAAATTAATTGAACTGCGGTCTCCTCCTTGAGGAAATTACCATAATTACAATGATTTGCAACTAATGTGTTGGTATTCATTGTCTAGACTGGTTTGTCATTTTGGTAATAATGAGGTGCAAATCCCAGCCAGATGTACTGACGGTGGTTCATCCTAAATGGTTTTCCACTCTCTGTGCAAATGCGGGTGCACTTCCTCTGAATTAAACATTCTTAGTCCATAACAAGTTAGTGTAATTAATACATAGGCGTATAAGCCAAATGGGTAGTAAAATGCAGTGCTAAGAAAAATAAAATAAAGATCCAATTGTTGACATTATTTTGGAGGATGTTTCCCTATTTAATAAAATAAACTGACAATATATTAAAAATTATTTCCATGTATCTAGCAATTGAAGGTATCAGAACAGATAATAAATGAAAAAATAAAGAAAGGGAGGAAATGGGGATAATGGGGCTAATGGGGCTAATGGGGCTAGGGAGAGATATAGGGAAAAAGAAAGGGGGAAGGAAAACACGAGGGAAGAGAGAGGAAGAATGAAATAAAGGGGTAGAGGAAAAATAGAAAATAAAAGAGAGAAGCCAAAGAGGAAGGGAGATAAATAAATATATGAGAAGAGAGGTAAAGGGAAATATAGGTGGTAAGTTGGTAAAAGAGAAAAAGAGAAAAGGGAGCTAAGAAGAGATAATAGAATTATTAAGTTGAAATAGAAAGAGGTAAAGATGCAATAAAAAGAGGAAAATGGGAACTGATAAAAAGATAAATCGAGAAAGAGGTAAAGTGGGTAGAGAAAGATGGAGATAAAAGGGCATTTTGGGGTAAGATAAAGGGGATGTAAAGGAGGTAGAGAAATAAAGGGGTTTTATATAAGGGGCGAAGAGAGAGTTTAAGGTAATATAAAAATTTGGTAATCATTTTATTTTTGGGCACTATAATAATGCCTAAAATCATAAAGTGTTGATAATGAATGGCCTAAACCTATTGCTTCTCGGGTCAACATAAAAAAAAAAAGGCATTAGAGGCTTGTACCTTTTTTTGTGACCTATTTACCAGTTTAGTCAAAATCAATCAATTAATTTTTTTTTAAATTTCGTTGGAAACATACATCAAATGTTTTATTCAAAGGACATTAGACTTTTTCCTACTTAAAAATAATGATAATCATTTTGAAAATTATAAAGAAGATATTAAAACACATGGTAAAAAATGTAAAACAGGCAGAAAGTAATAAAAAAACAAAATCTATATCTTTTCTGGGTTATCCACATCTTGTAGCTTTCCTAGCAATTATTATATTGTGTTTAGAGTTACAGTTAAGTACTACTACTAGAACACCCCACCACAACCACCACCACCAGACTAACAAATGGTAACTCAAACAACTTTACTTCTACTCTTTAATCCTGTAGTGTATGAGATGCGAGCCAAAAGTTTCTAAGCAGGCCTTGTTAGTGATAACAGAACTTTGCTTTGTGTACAAGCCTATCTGTTGAGTTTCTCAACAATAGCTTGTTGTGTGTCCTTAGAGTTGATATTGAAATGTGTTTGTGTAAAGGTTTTGTAGAAATATTTGTTTTTCTAGGATAGGTAAATTTTCTTGCGAGACCTAAGCTTAAGGAAATTTTTGGTGTAAATCAATGGATAAAACAACTTTTTAATGTTTGTAATGTTTGAAAGGTCTACAATATGGTCAAAGATTATGGAATTTCTGGCCACCCAATGTAAAGTTGGAATGATGAAAATATGGGAAAGGTTTATCATGAGGATAAACAACAAACAATTATAGATGTTTGTAGAATTTTAGACCTATCATATGTTACATGCCAATAGATTTTAACTGGAAATATCAATAATAAAAAGTCTATGTCCCATTTGATGAGTGTTGAACAAATACAGAACCTGAGCCATGACTGTTCATCATCCCACACAACTGTCACTTTGGCAGATTTGCGGAAAAAAAAACCCTGCAAGAGGCTCCATTATTTCCATACTTCCCTAACATGGACACCTGTGACTGCTTACTGTTTCTTTAAATTAAAATACAGTTTAAGGAACAAAGATATGAAGATGTTATCAAGATTCAAGGCGGCTTGCAAACAGTGCTAAAAGGGAGCTGCAGAGATGTTTACAACAATGGGAAGAGCCATGGGACCAGTGTACAATTGCAAAAGGAGATAACAAGGATTTAAAGATAGAGAAGAGCTTGAAATATGTATTCATCCAACTGGGGAACTTTTGGCTTGCACTTCGGTTATGATAGTATAAATGCATAATTCAAGCAAAAAGGTTGGCACCAAAGTGTTATTATTAGAGAATAATATTGTACCCAAAAGTATGAGCAAAGTACATGGCTAAGGCTACAAACTAACCTTTTCGTTAAACAGTTGTGGCAATGGCCCAAAATTTAGTGGTGGAATTTTACAGAATATACTTATAAACCAACATTCAAATAGGTTAAATAAAACTTCAATGGCATGCCTACCATTAAACCACTAAATAAACATTAAACTAATTCAATACTTCAGTATGAATGTAAAATTTTCAATAATACTGACCTCTGTAAGCCTTTGTTTATGGCTAGCATGGTCTTTCCGGTGCTAAAACAAAATACAGAAACAAACATAAGAAAATTAAAATGCAATTTGATTGAATGTGAAGCAGAAAAGGTTACCGGTAGTCTTAATTTAAATAGGAAATTATTTAAAATTCCATTTATTGACAAGAAAAGCTAGAAACAAACTATGGATTTAGGGTATAATCTGGACAGATAAAACTATGTATGCAGATGATCTGACATTGACTAAAAATTTAGGGAAAAAATAATACAAAATGCAGATATGGCAGCCATACTAAAATCAGAGTTACTCAAAAGCAAACAATTATTTCAAACACCAGCTTCAAACTGGAATCACTCTGAATGTATACTTGTATTTATATTTCAAAGCAGCAACTCTAATGCTCATATGAATATAAATACATAAGTTCTATTGACTGCTCTCGTTTCTTAGTACTTTGTTCTTACCATGATTTAAACTAAGCGTAAACATACAATTAACAGAACAACAAAAACTGTACACCACAGTCTTTATTCCCCAGTTTGAAATGAAAATGGTGGAAAATAAAGGTAAAGCTTGAAATAAATATATGATGAGAGGATGAATAAAAATAAAAGACTCAGCACTGCTGAATGCTATGTTAATAAAAAAAAGTGTTAGTACACTACATTAAAACAAAGCAAGCATATAATATCATGCCAGGAATTAAAAGTACAGTTTTAGTTAAGAGGATTTTTTTTAAAAAAAGAGGAAAATATCATTGATGGATCATATTTAAAGATAATTGTGGTAGATTGCCTGGAAAAAATAATCAAAGAGGCAATGGGACAGAAATGTTAACCATCCCATGGGAATTAATTTAAATGTCCATTCATGCAATGAACTATGTGAACTTAACAAAATGCAACATAGTTGGTTATATAGTGGGGAAAAATTTTCAAATCGAAATGAGAAAATTTAATGTCATGGTGCTTTGGGTGTTGGCATAGTAGAAGCTTACTACTGCTCACTCTTACTTACCATTCTCTCACATCAGGCCACAGCGGCAGTCCATAAGGGCTGCTTGGTGGAAAGGCAGGCCAATGTAGCAAATACAATAAAGTGATAGTTGGGACTACAGGAAAGCAAACAAAACTATGGTACTATTCAGTTGCATATCTATTCAATGAGTAGAGACATTTCATTTAGACATGTACAGATTATTTATTCTCTCAATCATGTGAAATGTTTTAGGAAAATAATTTTTTGAAGAAAGTATGTTTTTTCACTGCTTTATAGGGCATACAAAAAAATAATTTGCCAGAAGTGAAAGTACTCATACAAACTGGTCATACCTTTCCACGCAAACGAGATATTTGAAGAGTAAAAGCACACACGTTACATAAACTACAAACAAAAAAAAACTTTCACAGAAAGAATAAATAACCAAATCAAACTAAAAGAAAAGGTTTAAAGAAAGATGTATAAAAAAAAACAAAAAAAAACTAGTGGTAGTAAATCATTAGAAATGAAATGCAACTGGGAAAGTCAAGTACCTGGATAGTGGTGACAGTGGAATGTACCTGAAGCGCCCCGTCGGGTGATGAATTGGTCCACCAAAACGCCGTGCCTGTGGTGCCAAGTAAGCTGCCAAAGGTGGAATTGCTTTGTTATTGTTGCTTGGGTTGTTGGCAAACTTAACAGTGATAGGCTCCGTTGAACCCTTAGGAATGGTACCATTCAATTCCTGGATAGCTCTCTCTGCTTCGATACGTTGATCAAATCTTATGAAGCCCACTCCTTTGGACAAACCTGCAAAAGCAACATATGTATTACATGAACTTTTATGTATTAACTGCTCACCAAACTACAAATGAAAAGCTTGGCCACCAGAGGAATGAACGAAACAAACGTCACTTGCCGTGCTGTAATTTTCACATTTCACTAAAAACTGAACTTACTTTGCCTTCCCACTCAATAAAAAAGCAATGTTTCTAGATACTAAGATTGTAAAGGGATAAAAGAGACCATTAGTTATTTATGTAGCTCATGGTAAATATAATGTACATTTCTTTAACTCCTTACATGAACAGTGGGCAAATGAATTTAAACCTAACCTGGTGGTCGCATGCTATAAGGCGTCAATCTCGTGTTAGACTAGACTGCTGATGACAGGAAGATCAGGGTTCGAAACCCGGTCGGGTGTATAGAAGGTGGTTTTCCAAAGTGGTTTTCCACTCCCTCCATGAAAAAGGGGGTTACACCTCCTTTAAATCTTACTTATCCATTAGTGTTATTAGTATATATGCATATAGCCTAAAAAGTTAGTAAGTTCTGATGCTAAAAACAATGAATTTAGAAATGAACTACCCACTGTAATTGATCAACATCCTATAATGCCTGAACACCAGTTAATAATATAGGGCAGTGCCCATGATGAACTGACATTTACACAGTTTAAGCCTCCAGTGGCCAAGCTGGGATAGCTTTATAATATATTTTATACATTCTGTGGGATTTAAAAACTGTATGTAATTTTTAGAGGATATTTAGGGAGGCATCCAAAATACAATATATTGAGCTATAAAAGTTTGATTCGTCGTAATAACCGAGTTTCAATAAATGATTTATGTGCCCCATCTGACATTGCTTACCTGGTTAAGGTCCTAATAGAGCTTAGAACGTGATGTTATAAAGGTGGCCTGAAAACTGCTCTTAGCCAACCAATTCAAGGGTTAACATAATTTAAGTTTAAATGATTACAATGGTTAATTTATCACAACTATCGATGGTTCCTCTGGTGCTGGTATTTATTGTTTATCATGGGGATAGCAACAAGCAGCGGATGGTATTGCACTATCCCATTCCTTTAGAGTTTGATGAATGAATCAAAACAAGCTACACAAGGTTTTTATTTAGGTGAGAAATCCCAAATGGGGCACAGATGTTAACAATTTAATTCGATAGTAACATACTGTTGCCATTTTGTCACTAAATTCCTTTGACTTTCCATTGTTTTCCCGAATTCACAACTCATAAGGTCATGACTAATTTCTAAATCATTGCACACAATTAGACACTCACTCACTCACTCGTTCATCAATCCATATCAACACCAACTCACACACACACAACCACATTTATTAAGTGTTTGAGTTATTGTTTCTCCCAGGAATTGATTTGTTTAATTCATAATTACTCAGGATCTCCTCAGTTTAGTGGAATTCAAACCACTCTTTTGGAAGTTTCAAGCTAGGACTAAAACACATCTCCATAAAATCCCAAACAGTGGTAAGACAGTATTCTTGGCTAATGTAGAATCTGGCATGTACAAGTGTGAATATATGTATATCAGTTGTTTCATGAGACATGGTCATGTTTTGAGGCTAGAAGCACTAAGAATTCCATACAAGAGTGTGAGTTTAGTACTGTCAATTCAAACCTTTCCAGCAAGCACAATGAGCTGTTGTATTGCTATGAATAGCTCACTACTATATTAACTAAACCCCATAAGACACAAACCACATTACATGCGTACACGCACAAAAATTTCAAAATGGAGAAAATAGACAAATTCCATATATGTTGAGATCATATTGCTCATGTGACACTAACAATTGCTTATTCTCAAAGGAGTTGACAACATTTGCTACTTTTAACTTTAATCAAATATAAATACAATATTAAATGCTAAGTGAATCTAGTTTTAATTAGTAAAAAACACAACATTTTAGCCACACACGCTACTTATTGTCTAAGAACTACATTGATTTGGGAGGCCATTGGGGTACCGTTAGCTGTTATACAGGTAATTTAAAAAAAAATATTAATGGGATTAACAGAAAATCTATGTGTACTATTGAATATTGACAAATACATGACCATGCACACTGATATGGGGTTAAGTGATACAGGTGTGTGTAGTTCTAATTCATGTTTGAAATCCTAAATTATAAACTCATATTCTATAGCTCTTAGAAAATATCCCACCTGTCAGAATAGCAAAACTTTCTGCAATATAATTAGCAATGACAAAAAGAGACATGAAAATAACATATTGGAAATGTTTGTTCTTTTAGTGAGTCATGTAAATTATGTTCCATGAAAAATAATCGAATGATTTACCATAATAATAAATTAATATTATAGCAATATGTTTTTCATGATACTTTTTAGGGTTCAAAAGTCAATATAAAAGGTAATGCATATTTATGATTAGCTTGATACGCATTGAACATGTATGCATATATTAAATGGTTAACATATCAACATATGTACATAAAGTTTCATGCATATGTCTTCTCAACCACACACACACACACATTCACACAAATACTAAAATAGCCTTAGAGAAGCAATGTAACCTAGCTTATCATTCCTTTTTTCTGTCTGGGCATGGCATGGTGGCGAGGCCTGGTGTTCATGGCAGGGCTAAAGCACGGCAAGTGACGTGCTTTCAAGCCAGCTACTGTATATTACGTACTGTACCGATGGTTAGATCAAGTCTGTGTGTTATTGTTCTACAAGGGGTGAATGTAGCCAGCGAGCAAGGCCCACTAACAAATCTGACACTATAATGTTAGTTTATTATGCACATTACAGCTAAACTACTAAGAAGGAAAATAAAATAAACAAGTCACCGTTTCTTTCTGTATTAAAATTGCGTGCACTAACAGTCCGCTAAGTCATTTTAAGCTGTTAAGTAATTTTAAATATCAGCTTACTTATTAAAGAAACAATTTTTAGAGCAGTGGTCTCCCAACATAAATGTTGAAGTATACCCTGCAGTTATACTTAACTCATGTTCATTCTATAGAGTATTAAAAAAAATCTAAGTCTGCAATATGAAGACCACTATTCTAGGAGGAAGGCAAAATTGTCCTAAATGTTAGAAACAAAACAGAGTCACTCACGTACAGGGTATACTGTCTCCAGCTCCACTGACAAATTGGCGGACTACGGAAGAGAAAAAAAACCAAAAATGTACACTTTTATTCCCAGAGTCCTAGGGCAAAAGATTACTGAAAAAACTTAGACATGAGTTACATCAAGCACAGTTTCTCCACATTAACATCTTTTAAAATTATTGTTGCTAAAACTTCTTGCCAAATAAAAAAAAGTTCAGTGTCGTTCACATGCAGTGAGAAACATAATATGCACAGATTGGTGCAAAAANAAGTGAAGCTGGTGTGCCCCAGACCCCGCCACTTTGCCTGAATACCCACATAATCACACACAAACACACAGATATGAAAATAGACTTACCAACTGAATAAAATTAGCTTCAATACAAGCACAGATAAACCATATTTAAGCTATTTGGAAATATAAGTGTCACTACATTTACACCAAATTACAATATTGCTTCCAGGATTTCTCAAAGATCCTTTATTTGTGTTATCAGATATCAGATGCATGATTATATATTATGTTGTATAGTGAACATTCATAGTTAAATTAAAAAAAAAGTTTGAGATCAATAGATAATTACATAAAAAAATTTTTTTTTTAATAAGTTAAACATGAGCGTGTAAAAATTTTAGAATATCAAAATTAATTCTTACAAAAACATATATTGAGAATGTATTTATATATTTAAAACCCCCATTAGAAATTATATTATACCATAGTTGTTTACATGCAAGACTAGACAAACTATATCTTATTAAAAATAAAAATAGCTCTTATTTAATTATTGAAATTTTAAAATCACACATTTTTCTAATAAGAACATTGTTTATAAATAGTTTTAATGACCTGCTTTGGTGGCTACATGGTCTAAGGCATCACTCTCATGAGAAACTAAATTGCTGATGACAGGGAGATCGAGGTTTGAATCCCGGTCAGCTGTACTGGGGGTGGTTTTCCCAAAATGGTTTTCCACTCTCCTTCCAAGAAAATGTGGGTGTACTTCATCTAAATTCAACCTTCCTCATCTTAAGCTCATTAGTGTTATTAATATATATTATGCATATAACCTTAACAGGTAGACATGGTACTAAAAAAATAGTTTAGATGTGATAGAAACAACCTCTAATCAAAAATATGTTTGTAATGACTAAAGAAAGAACTTTAATTTTTAATTTGTTTTGTCGTAGCTATGTAGACACTGTTTTTAAATGGAAAAAAATAATGGGGTAGTTATTCAATTGAAGATTCTCTAACTATATTTATTGGCATTTTTATGGGAAAACTGTTTTTTAGGTATTAATTACATAATTTATTTGGATAAAAAAGGTATACTATGAGGTTAAAGCAAGCATAAAAATATATTTTGCTATCGTGATTTCCAATGCATCTTGAAAGCCACTAAACTTGTGTGTGAATGCAATCATGTGTAGTTATGTGTTTTTAGGTTTGCATGAGATAGTTGAGGACTATTGCTCTCCAAAATGAATCTACTGCCAATTCAAAACTGAGAATGTTCTAGAATTTAAAATAGTATAAATACTAATTTAAAAACCAATAGAACTATAAATTAAGGTGATCTTATTGAATATAAAAATTTATTCAAATGATCTAAATCGAAAAAGTTTTAAAAAGTTTTCTTTTTACTAGTTTTGTTTAAATATTTTTTAAGATTATGTTAATTCCCAATCCTCATATATCCACACAAACACACAAGCTCTACCTGGACCCTTTTCTTTATAATCCTTTCTATTTTTTTATATTATCTCTTAATACACCTCTTTCTATACCATCATGTACCAATCAAAGACAGTACAGACAGCACATGACACCATTAGAAGACATCCTGTTTACCACTTTGTGCCCTTGCATGTATGTTTGGTGTTTCTCATTATCATAAAATACAAAAGAAGTGACGTATCTACTTGAAATTTGTAAAAATACTATCATTTAACTGGTAAAAAAGCACCCAAAACTAACAACATAGGCTTCTATTGAAAATATTTAATTAGATTAATATTATTTAAATTGACCATTTGACTGATAATCCAAATTAGAACATACTCAAAGAATTTTACTACCATTTTCTAAAGAAGGCCTACTTTTAAATTGTAAATATCAGCAATTAATATTTAAAGAATATTTAATACTTCTCAATGTAACACATATGTTTATGTATATGTTTATTTGATATCTACAATCACCTTGGAGAAAAGTACCAATAATCCTTAACAGTTTAAAAAAAATAATAAAGTAGACATATCGTGATTCATGAACACAATTGTGCTCTTGAGGGAATTAGTCATAAAAATATTTTGCCTAGTTACTTGTGAAATATGTAACATATATTGAGTCAAGATGCCTAAATCTTAATTCACCAAATAAAATAAATATTTAAAGATATGTTAAATTAAAACTATATACATAATAATACAGGCATATCCCAACTTATACAACACTTCAACTTATACACTTCACACTTACGACACTTTTCAATTGACACCATGCCCCGAACTTGAAGTTCTTAAATCGTAGATACAATGCCTTGGTTACATGAAGCTACAACTCACATCAGTGTACAGTGATTTGTATGCCCACTCTTTTTAGAAATGGCTTACAGTATTTATTTTAGTTACAAATGTGTTTTTGCGACAGTTAGGTCCGTTTATATTGATTGCAGTGTGGTATATTCATTGATAAGTGGAAAAAAAAAGCATTGCTTAGAGTTGCAACAATTTTCATGTTATGGCATTGGTTTGAAACCTAACCTGTAATAAGTGCGGTAAATACCTGCAATAGATGATATATCTTGAATGAAAAAAACTCTCAGATTTTAATATTTAAAAAGTTAACCCAGATAAAAATTAAAAATAAATCTTTAGCTATTCAGCTTGCCATTATTTTCTTAGTAATAATTCCCTGCATTCCCCAGACACTTTGGAAAGTTGTGTAGAGGAAAGAGCTGTCTTTTTTTCCCCCATAAAATTGACTGTTGTCAAGTCATGGCATTGGTGTTTGGAACAAGATAGTATGAGCTTGATGGGGAACTTAATGTAGTTGTTATATAACCCAATGTTTCAATGAGAAATAAGGTGAAGGGCGAGAAGACATTAACTTGAATCAATGTGCTTATTTATTTAATTCATTTTATCTTTGATACAAAAGCCTACTATTTAAAGCTTGCAGTTTAACTTACCAAAATAACAAATATATCAGTGTTTATTAGTTTTTTGTGAAATTACCTGCGTTTTTCCAGTTATCTCCATTTTCTAGATGATTTGAAACCCTGGTTATTTAAACTCAATCACCAGCCACTAGGGTGGAAAATAGATGGGATAGATTCAGTTTTTTGGAATTGAATTTGAGGTATATTTATTGACTATGTTCCTTCACTCATAATTCCACCTCAAACACCAATCTGTCTTATGAATGTTAGGAGTCAAATTCTATTGGCTGGGACTATCAACGATCAATACCAATGGTGAAGTCTGGTTGGTTACTTAAATATGACAACCAGATTTAGTTACCAGTATAGATTGAGGCCCAGCCATTGACAATTAATTCCAACCAATCATAGGCCTGATTATCTTTGATTGGTTCAGGAGGAACTACCAGTGAAGAGCAACAAATTTATAAATATACCTCAAATTATAGTCCAAACATTAGAATCATCCAATATAATTGCTATTGTTGCTTTAATCAAAACTGTGGAAGCAAATGAATTTAATCGAAATGGTGGAAGCAAATGAATAACTCGAAATTGTTGATTAGTTATTGAGACACAAAAAACAAACATAAAAACTATATTTCTTATTAGAGCGATAAAAATAATCGATTAAATGTGTATGACCAGAACACTTTTTTTCTATATAACAATTATCATTAGCAGCAGTTTTCTGGAGGCACAGTGATCATATTGGTTTCGACATGGAAACAAACTAATTAATAAACATTATTTTCACAAAGAGTTTCAAAACATTACATCAACTTCAAGAAAGAATAAGTTAAAAGTTCGAGTTTTTAGTTAATAAGCCATGTAAAATTTAACATAGGCTAAACTCTATTGAAATGCTTTGAAACTAGGGTTTTGAAAAGTTGTAGTACCATGCCCCTACACTTAAGCATTTCACTTGTGATCCCATCTATGCCCGTAGCCTTGCCCTAACACTTTCATAGCTTTTAACACCTCAGCCTTGTTCATTCTTTCCTTCATCATACATAACCTTTTCCATATTTTCTGTTACTTTGTCTAAGTTTTCACCATACAATTACTCAAAATACTCCCTTCATCACTCTCTTATACTGTTTCCTCCAAAATCATCTCACCACGTGGATATCAAGATATAAAAATAAATAATTTACTACAAAATAGAATATTAATTTTTAGAATGAGATTATTTTGGGTTCCTAGAAAACTTATAGCACACTATTATATAAATCTAAGTTTAAAATTGATTTGATAAATTGAATTGCTAAAACTTGTATGATAAGTTTTCTATTCCCCCCCTCCTCTCTCTTATTCCAAACAAACTTTAAAAACAATTTGTATCAAATCATTATTATTCAAATTATAATATGAAGAAATTTTATTCCAATAAAGTTTGAAATATTTAATGATTTGCTGAGATGAGACTTGTCAAGCTCAAGATAGGGAAAACCTTGTATAAAACACCTTGGTGAATTACTCAAGCAAATATGGATGACACTAGAATTTTAACTCCACCCATATAGTCAGCTCCAAAAGTAATTAGTCAGTTGACACATTTTGCTATCACAGTGAGGCGGGGTAAGAGGGCCACAGGATTTGTTTTAAGACTTTTCTTATATTCTCGAGAACTAAGCTAAAACCAATCTTGCCTCAAAATGAAAATAAATAAATGAACAAATTTGTTGTCAAAATACTGTAATTAATGAGTTTGCTTGGTTGTAAAAAGTTGTAATTTTTTCACTTTCATTTACCTTATTTGAATGCTTCCAAAATTTAAAGTTCTTTACCTTATTTGATTTTCAGTTGATGTCTGAATATTAAACATTTATATTCAATTTACAAAAGAGCAAGTGTTTTCCTCCTGGTTGTTTTACACCTTCTACACTGTTTACTTAATTTAGTGGAAGTTTTTCTGTGTAAAAAAAGGATGTTATAATTTGATGGTGTGTAGGACAGAATGAAACCTAGTTAATACTTTAAAAACCACTTCAAATAACATTTAAATATATCCAATTTAAGACAAAAATAGTTTTCTGAAAGTAAAGTTTGTATAAAGACACAATTAGGTACCATAAGAAAATCTCCAGAGCTTAGAGAAGCATCCAAATAATTGTGATAAGGACGCATCCAACATAAATCAACATTTCATTAAAAAAAATCTTTAACTTGGAGAGACAAATAATAATTTCACTGTGAGAGATACTATAAACAGCTTATAGAGGCATTCATTTTAAAATTGTTATTTGGGGGAGGTTGCATGGATCTCAAATTACTCTAAAACTAACATCCCAAAATAAGATCTTGGTGGGTGTAGGGAATATGCTGATCTACAGTATGGTAAAATCAATCAATTGGTTAAATGTAGAGGAAGTACCTTTATTTATTTTTGCATCAGTGCCAAGGAATGTGAAAGGAGTCCAATGTAATTGATATACTACTAGGTTAACTAAATAAAACTTTCAATGAGGAAAAAGCAAGGTTAGTTAAAAATAAATCAAAGATATATATATATATATATATAGAGAGAGAGAGAGAGAGAGAACTATTGCTAAACCTTTTTTATTGATATCAAGATTTAACTGAAAAGAGACATGTGTAGGGGATAAATAATGAACTGTCAAATATATATTTTTAAACATGGACACTCATTTAGTTCCACAAACTATGTATACTAGGCATATATTTATTTCTATACTAACCAAGCTCATTGTTTATAAATTCTTTTATGATAGGTGGTCAGTTATACTGTGGAAACACTTTGTAATTGGCATGTGTATTTAAAGTCATTTGACCATAAAGAATATATTGCACAATTTTAACAAAAGCTATAAATGGTGGTTCAATGATTTAAAATCATTACAGTTCAGGAGTTATCAGGGGCCAAACTTGCTATTTTATCCATTTTATATACCATTATAAGGTAAGGTAATTAATGTATGGGGATAAAATTTAGTATAGACAGTCAAATGAGTACAGAATAAATGCGCATATATATATATATATATTTTATATTAATAAATGCATAAATATGAAATATAAATACATACATAAATAATTTTATATATATTTATACCTAGACATACATGCATATCATGCACAGTAACATGGGAGATCCATAGACTCCGAATTGTTTTTAGTAGCATAATATTAAGCATACAACAATGTTTGTTCTCTTAATAAATTTTGTTTAGATTCCTTCATTTATGAGTATCATATCCATTTGTTCTTCAAATTAAATGTTTGTGTCGACTTACTGAGTGATTACTGACAAAGTGATTTATTAATAATGGTGAATAAAAACACACACTCAGCTGCATTATCTGAAATGTTTACCATTTTAATGATGTGTAGCCAAACTAATCACTCTTGACCATTTTTATTATCTATTTACAAGCAAGGTATGAGTTGAATAAAAAGAGATAAGACTTGCCCATACTTCAGCGATTCAACACTGCATCGATGAAAACAGTAATCATCACAAAATCCATTGAAAGGTACGAATGATTAATTTATGACCTTCTATAGCTGTTCATTAGAATTCATGGAACTTGTCTCAACAAGTGCTGATGCATCCCATTAATAATTAAGTCTACCTCGAAATATCCTTTACGCCACTATCAAAAAAGAAATTGTTTCCAACACATAATAAACAACTAACTTGATATCATAACTTTTGCAGGAATTATATTTATATTGTTTGAAATAGCAGAAATACTTGAGTTGGACATATCACTCATGCATCATGGTTTGTGGATGATCCATTCCCTATTGATCTTTGCTTAAAAATAGCTCCATCTGTGAATCACCACAAACGCGAATAACGAATCATGTATTGCAATCATTAAAACGACAAATTTATACATTCACACTATTCATGAACGGAACACAAATAGTGAATTAAGAACCAAAAATCACCAATTCATACATTGTACAAATCTAGCTTTATGTGCATATACTTACATTCTCTGTGCGCACACGCACACACACACACACACACACACACACACACACACATATATATATATATATATATATATATATATATATATGATTCTTAGAGGAAGAACAGTATTCAACAGTTACTAAATTACTAAAACAATTTTACTATATTCATACATAAAGACATCTGATTTTCAAGAGTCACTTATGATAGATATGATTAATATCTTTAAAATAGTATTCATAATTCATGCTATAGACACTATAGTCAGATGTTATTAATGTTGTATGCAAGAAAAAGTTTGTATTTTATAAAATGTTCTTCCTATGAAAAGTTAACAATATAAACTATTAATGGCTGTGCATTTATGTATATATATATACACACACACACACACACACACACAATTATTTTCACCAATCTGTATTGTGTGAGTGAAAAAGATTTTCCACACAATTAAACATGATATAATGGTAACATTGATGTAACAGTATATGGCATAGATGTGGGAATGAGTGTGTAAAAATTCCATTCGGTCTGCCAAGAAGCTTCGTGAAGGATCGGGTGCATCCGTTGATATTTTTTTGCACCATGTCTTACTACCCATTTGGATTACACACTTACAAGAACTTGATATGGAAGTAATATTTCCCTCTATAAATGCTTGTATTAACATTATCAATCCCATTAGCAAGGAAATGAAAACTAGCTAAGTCAGCAAAATTGTAAGTTCCAAATCAAGAAAATCATTTATCATTGATGAGGCAACAAAAATTAGTCATAAGTCCACATTGATCTTTCATATTCGTACAGTGATTTATAGTTGTGAAATGATCACACCAGTTAATTTATTTATTGACTTGATAGAATTAAACCATGTAACGTTGACGAGGATTTTCTCTGCTTTGATTTGCCGCCTGCAATCTGTCGGATTGACAGAGGAATACCACAATGAATATTTAGTTTCTGTTGCGTGTGATGGTGCAGCGATAATGTTTGGGTTTCATGGTCTAGTTAAGAAATTATTGAATGTAAATTTCCATCAATAATTGTATGGCACTGTGCCAATCATAGACTGGAATTATCTGTCTAGAATACTTCGACAGTTTCTGGAATTAATAGATTCAAATCATGTATTGACAAATTAAATGTTCTTTACCACAAATCACCAAAAAAATATTCGAGAGCTACAAGCATGTACCAATTCATTAGAGCTGCAGCTTTTGAAAATTGGATGAAAAGTATGCTCTTGCTGGGTAGCATCCAGTTTTTGTTCAATGTTTGCAGTTGGGCAGGATTACAAAGCATTGGCGAGCTATTTTACAAATGCTAAGGTTGATTGTTCTAGAGACAGAAAAAAATTGTACATGCATGGAGGATTGCTGAAGAAAATTACAGCAAATGGAGTTTATATTAGACTTTGGATTGATATGTGAAGCACTTCAAGAGCTTTCTGAACAGAGTCTGAAATTTCAGGAATGTAACATAAATTTGTATGGTGCCAATAAGGTGATTAAATGTCTTGCTCAAATCTTCTAAGAGAGACAAATATATCATGGATAATATTATGAAGAATACATTGTTGCTACCAATTCTTTAATTTTTCAAGGAATTTCTATATACAAAAAATAAATAAAGGAAGACCTACCAATCTCTTCTGTTTCGATCTATGAAAATTTCAATAGAAAAGAGATTACTTGATGAAGAAGAAGCTGATTTATGTAAATAGGCACTGTGCCTAATTCGAAACAGTGACCAGAAGAAACACAAAATCATTTGACATTTGGGCAAGCTGAAATAAGAAAGTTGTGTACATGACTGATTGAGTGAAAGAGAAGTGATGATACAGAGTTTTTTAGAATACCCAGAGGAAAAAAGAATTTCAGATGGAGTATGTCAATTAATACACACCTTCGGTGTAATTCCAATCTCTTCAAGTGAATGTGAATGGGATTTTTCACAGATGAATCATTTAGTAACCCCTTTAATAGCTTCTTTGTTGACTATGACAATATTGGCAGTGATATTCATCAAGATTGTTGGGACCCCTTTGTTGGATCATGGTTACTTTTGGGGCATCACTCAGCTATTGACACGAAAATCAGAGAGAGAAATCGAGATGTTTAACCATCTGGAGGCATGATTCAGATTTGGAGTTTATTATAAATATTTTTCAATTGTGTAAGCACCGTAAATTCTTTTTACAAATATCTCGACTTGTAAAAAAGATGTACTATATTCCCAAATCAAAAAATATTAACTTGGCTTTAATCCTACAGTTTAAATACTAAACGAATTTTAAGGTAAAAAAATAATTACAATACATGTCTTAAAAATACAGTAAACCCATCATTTTTCCTAGGAAAAAACATTATTTTATATATATGGTTTATGTAAGTGTGTGTATACATACACACATATATAGTATATTGATGTATGTATATAGACAATGAACACAAATTTGTATATATATATATTATATAGACCATGCATAAACTAAAGTCTTCATACATAGGAAATAATGTATACTTTTTTTGTTTCTTTCGGGTAGAGTGTGAAAATGCCCTTATCTAAATATGAACACATATAATATAGATTAGCGCACGGCCTGGTTCTGGAAGCAGTGAACATTTCTCACTTGAAACAGCAAATTATCAAAATTCGCTTTCAAATAACACAAGATGTGATTTTAAAAAGATTCAAAGAGAATGGGCAAACTGAATTTACTTGTGCATTGTCCAGGATGGTGGTCACGTTGACAACATTTTGTAATACTGCAATTAATAAATCAGTTTTACCTTTGTATCAAGACTTTTTGATCACCTTGTTTGTGTGTGTGTATATTTTGTAAATATATACCTTGCACACATGTATACACACATCCATATGTACACACCGTGCACACACATGTATATTTGTATACATACAGGCCGAGACAAAAGTTATTGTGAAACTGCCGATCACAATACATTTTACATAAAGTAGCTACATTCTTACCTGATACATATAAACGCTGAAAATGGTCTACAAGTGCTCGCAGGTATACATTTACATGTTTTATCTGGTTGGTAAAGATACATGATAGTTCAAACGATAAGTTACTGACAAATGTTGTAATGACATCCTTTAGTTTAAGCAGAGATTAAGGATTATCTTAGTAAACAGTGTTGTTCATTCTTGCCCATTGATAATAATCTGGGGGTGGGAGATTGGGCGAACATGGAGGGTCTTATGTCCTTTGAGGTTAGTCTGTCCCTGAACACACCTTGCAATAAAACCATGGAAACATGTAGCTGTATAGGCTGGGGAAAATTTCGTCCTCAGTTAAATGTCCAAAGAAAGTGTATAAGATCACCTCACAATTACATTCAGTGTTCATGGTGTCAATGAAGAATATGGGGTGAATTATCAGTTTTCAAGAAATTTCACACCACATACCGACCTTCTGATCATGTAATAGTGTCTCGTTTATCTCAGGTGGCTTATTTTACAACCAAATGCCGTTGTTTTGGCTATTTATTTAACCAGATAAATGAAACCATGCCTCATCAAAGAGAATGCTACATCCAGAATATTCTCTCTTGATAGAAATAAAGTTTATGAACCAATACTCAACATGTTTGGGGTAGTCTCTTTCTTTCAGTTTGTGTGCTGATGTTATCTTGTCGGAGTAGAGATGCAAGTGAGCATCAGTGAGTGCCCTACGTGTGCTGGTGTATGAAACCTCCACTTGCTGCGACAATTTACAAACTACTTCTTTTGGCTTTTCATAATGCGATCTGCTAGAGTTAGTACTTTTTCCATTGTTTGCACTCGTGAGCTGCAAGATCTCAACACATTCTTCACTGATCAGGTTTTATTA
This sequence comes from Timema bartmani, assembly GCA_902151455.1. Lineage (NCBI taxonomy): Eukaryota > Metazoa > Arthropoda > Insecta > Phasmatodea > Timematidae > Timema > Timema bartmani. The sequence continues at coordinate 6,370 of CABFWB010002622.1, read as the reverse complement.
AATTTATCAATTAACCGCAGTGCATTGTGATGTGGTGCATCAGTATCAGGAAAATTTTCCAAATATTTATTTTTCACTTCTTTCATATCCTCATCTGGACTATAAAATACCCATTCCACTAAACATAATCGCGCCTCAAATGACGAAATCAATTTTTACAGTAATGCTTTGGGACCGACTGATCTTCCTTCAAAGAACCAATGACTTAACTTATCCAAAGAGCAAATTTTTGGAAATAAGGGAGAGGGTCTTTGTATGTGTTGTCATGTAAACCATTGTTAATATTAATATCAAGAAAGTTGCAATTCTACCATCTTTATAGGTGCACAACTACCTTTGGTTCATCCTGTATGTATACAAGTACACCATGCATGCACGCATGCACGCATGCACACACACACACACACACACACACACACACACACACACACACACATATACATATATATACAATCATGCACACATGTATTAATACACATTAAACTATGCACAAAAATGTAAGTGTATATATAAAAACTGTGTACACAAATATATGCATAATAGTTACATGATTATATATGTGTATATTACACACATACAAGATGATATGCTGTCACATAATGCAAATGCATGTATTGATATGCATATTATACACAAGATTTATATAATTTATATAACTACACATTGATAATTACATTATACACACCCATGCATATTATCCATACATCAGAAAATAAGTATTCTTATATGCATATAATTCAAATTCACATATATTCATATATAAATATTATGCACATGCATTGTTTTAATCAGTCGGTAGCGTGTCTATCTACTGAGCTAAGAGTTCCGGGTTCGATTCTTGGCATGGCAAAAAATATCATTGATGAAATATGGGCTTACCCCTTCATAGTAATGAATTAATGGTTGGGGGGTCTGGATGGTGTGCTTGTTCTAGATTTAAGTTAGTATAAGTATTATGCTGATATAATCAGTCGGTTCCGAACGTACACGCAGTGGTGTATTCCTTGGGTATGCTAGTCCTGTACTGCATACCCATAATTATATGGACTAGTTTCTTAATTATATGCTGTCTGTCCAAACTGTGTAAATAGTAATGTTTGAATTGTGAATTAATATACATGTATAATGTATCAATATATTATTAATTTTCTAAACTAACATTTGTTCCTATTCCTATTCCAAGAATATTGTGTAATTATTCTTCCAAAAGGGTTTAGCTACCCAGCTTATGAAGCTCAGGACCTGCTGCTTGAAAACAGCAGGCAAAGCTAGATAAGTTCTAATGACCTTGATCAATGTCTATGGGGTTGCAACACTCCCCCTTTCCCCTCACCAACAAACATTGGCCAAGCTTTAAAAAATTATGTACTAATTAAATACATATTTGATTATATTTATGCATTCTAGGCACATGTATCATCATGTATTTGGCAAGCATATTTACCATCATTTTAGAGTATACACAGGCAAAGTAGTGGAGGGGGGGATGAGTGGCTAATTTAACTGTAGTAGCTAGAAAGTGTTTTTGTCTTTAGTATGAAGTATTTAAGGACTTTTAACCCTGTTCTTTTAGTTGTTGCTTATGAGTTTATAATTTTTTGCAGCATACATTAGCTAATTATTAGTCATTGTGATTTTATATAAATTGTACATCAAGAATCCCAAAAGTTAGGAGTGTAATTTCACAATTTCAAAAGTATTTATCAGGAAATGGTAAAATTAAATTTATTTTCAGATGTAAATGTCTTGGCATTAAACCAAAGTTTTAGCGATAGAGTAATAGGCTTGATAGGAAAAAATCTCCCCTTTGTTACTGTTATCACCATTTACAGATCTAAATAGATTCTAGAACATAATTAGGATTTAATAAATTGTTTTATACTCATAATTATGCACTAATATTGCAACGTGAGGTGGACAATCAACCTTACTCCTCCCATCAAGTTCTGATGGACGCTTGATCCATGTAGTACTTCATTTTACTCTTTTTACGTTTATTTTTTTACTTTTCGTATTGCTACCTGTGAGTCAGACACCTTAGATCAGTCGGTAGTTTGCCTGCCCATTGAAATAAGGGTTCCGGATTTGATTTCCGGCAAGGCCGAAAAAAATATCATTGGTAAAATTTGGATTTCCCTTCTAATGGTGTTTAATTAACGGATGGGGGCTGGGTGCTGTGTCTGTTTTAGATTTAAGTTAGTTTATAAGTCGTGTGCTGATATTATCACTTGGCTGAGAGAGTACACGCTAAATATCTCAAATAAATGAAAATGTTACCCGTGTGTACTTTTAATTAGACTCAACCAATTTAAGAGGATATGTCACTTTTATTCAGTCAGGAGTGTGTTCATAGCACTCTTACTGTGGATTCACACGTTTGCTGTAAAACGTGAGTAGTGCTAAGATTTGGTCACATGACAGCTCTAATTCAATCATAGCCAGCCAGTGTAGCCCACACTGTTCGAGTAGAGATAATTACAACTTTTCCGGTGCTTCTACATAAAACCGGCCAAGAAGACCATATAAGCGCATGCGCAAACTTTAATACATGCGTTATTTATAAAAACAGCACATTCTCAAGATGTTGTATCTCAAAAGTGATAACGAAAAACGACAGTTTATTGGAAGCCATGAGTTTTATCGATGATAAAATCAAACCCAGGCATTAAGTAAAACATTTTATTTCATTTTAAATACAGTAACTTGCATTGATTGTAATATTTTCGTTATTATGTTTGACGTTTCAATGCATCATGGGTGAACAGAGATTCCCAACTTTCCGCGAGCGTGTGACAGCTGCACTACTAAGAGATGCTGACTTACTGTACTGCTTTCAAATTTCAGCATACGTATGAATTAATCTTTAGCCCTGACATATTTACTTAAATATCAGATTTAGGTATTGCGATGAACTGGAGTGTGCTGTGTTTTGATATTCCCTTACAATTTGAGTGGATGATAATCATAGGTAGTTCCACATTTTGGTGTGTTTTGTGCATAGTTCTGGTGTACTTTCATGAAGTCAGAATATGTAGTAGGCTGTAAAGGTTGATATTCAAACAAAGATATAAATAAGTTGAAAAAGAGAAACAAGGGGAGTTGGGAGGCGAAAAGTTTCCCAAAATAGCATGCGAGTACGAAAAAATAATAAATGTTTGAGAACCATTGTTATAAACTAGAGGTTCTCATGTTTAAATACTTCCAAGGGAAGCATTTCTTTATCTTCTTGGTCAATGCTGGTCTTTGACCCTCGAATCCTCGCTCCAGCTCTTAAGAGTACAGCATACCTTATAATTTTCTCAGAATACGCCACTGCGTGGTACACGTTAAATACCTCAAATGAATAAAAATAAATATCTTTTTAATCACAGTTTTTTCACATTTAAGATTGAATATACATAAAAGCATTTAAATAATATAAATATCTATGTTAGATATAATATATAATATATGGTACTCAATATATCATATATGATAACATAAGATACATAAAACATATAATTATAAACAAGATGTATGTGACAAATCTACAAATATAAAAACGGTATATGTGTGTATGTATATTCTTAATTAGGAAATATATTTTGGGTACAACCCTGGAATTACTCAATATCCTCATCACAATTTATCAGAAAACCATTATTCCATTTGTGATGTATACTCTGCCACAAGAAGAAAAGATTAATAAAAAAATAGTATGTAGAAAAATGGGCTATACACAGTGACGGTGGAATCTTGTGTGTGTAAAAAGAGTGATTTTTTTTATGTTGTCTCCCATGTTAAAAAGATGCTGGGGGAGAAGGACTTATAAGCACTGTAGAGTGGTTCTCGTATGGAAACCTTATTTGAAAATTATACTGCTCTACAAGCCATTTAGAGTGGACCTCTTCAATAATATTTTTGAAATTTGGATACCCTTAGAAGATACTTAAGTGGTCCTCAACTGTACGGTTTCTAAAAATTAGACTCCTGAAGAGACACTATCTGGTATAGTCTTTCACCAGTCATTTTTTTGAAAATGTAATTGCTCTAGAACCAAATTTAAGTGGTCTTGCCCTTGCAAATATTTGAAAATTGGATACCTTGATAAGCTATTTGAAGTTGTCCTCATCTGAATATTTTTAAAAAACTAGATGCCTCTAAAAGCTATTAAGAGTGGTACTTTTTTAAAAAATCCTGAGAATGTTACTCTTTAGCGTGGTCTTCCCCTGAAAAAAGTATTAAGATTAAATGCCTCAAGAATCTTTTAGAAGTGATTCTTCTCTAACAATAAAAAAAAAAAGGATGCCTCTAAAAATTATTTGGAGTTTGAGGTAAGATCATCTTTCAGCTTCATATCCAAGAATGTCAAAGTGGAGTGAAATAAATAAAGAGGGGTGAATCTATTCCAGAAGGAGGGTGTCAATTCTTTCCGGAGGTAGAGGCAAGATCCCTCACACTTCACAATGAAAACACAAAAACTATAGTCAGATATTCTAGTAGAAATAACATTTTATAAGATACAAAATAAAAATTTATGTTTAACATTAATATTATTTTACTATATTATTAGTACCGACTTTTTTTTATTTTTATGATCTATCAAAAGTGTTAGCTGCAGATAACACAACTTGACATATAAATGTATTATTATTGTTTTAGTAAATATGGAGCTGTTAATAACTTGTCTTCCTATCTGAATTTGACCGTATGTGTGAAAACTGCCATTTGACTAGACAAGATATTTAGCAGCTGTGTCAGGGCTAAAAATGTCCATGTATTGATTTTTCTTGAAATTAAAAAAATAAATATTAAGCTTAGGAAAAGTCATGAGCTTAGTTGCTTCATACCTCTGTTTAAGGTTCTTTACATTTTAAAATTATTGACCGACGCCAAAGTCCAAGCACTTGTCCTGATGCTTGGAATTCAATAATTCAAGCATAATTCCTGGCTTTCCCTCCATATCAGTGACTGCCATGTTTATTTAAATATATACAACAACTGATACAGAATGATATACATAGGTACTTAATTTTACAATCACACAAACATGTGTGCATACTTATTTATGCAAACAAAAAAACAAAAACAAAGATCACAACATAAAAAGCCATAATTATAAAATATTATGGTGTATAGTGGATGGTTAATATTGTAAAAACCTGCTTTGGTGGCCGCATGGTCTATGTCATCACTCGTATTAGACTAGACTGCCAATGACAGGGAAAGCGGGACTCGAATCTCGGTCAAGTGGGTTTTACAAAATTGTTTTTTCCCCTCCCTCTACGCAAACGAGAGTTTACTTCCTCTAAATTCAACCTTCCTCATCCCGTACTCATTTGCGTAGTTAGGATATCAAACTAACAGATACTAAAATAAACAATTATTTCTTAATAAACTGATACAGAAAGTAAAATCATTCTTAATGAATAGATAGAGATTAATACTCATTTTTGTACNGATTACGAGAATACTTCCTTGGCAAAGCGACGTGAGATATTTCAATTTGGGAATTGGCCCTCCTCCTTTGTTAAGTAGACAAATGGACATGGCCTTAATTTCCTTTTTTTCCTTTAAAGCTGGATTGTTTTATAGGCTTTTTGTAAATGGCTTGTCTTAAAACAATATTTCCTTTTGTTTTTGTTTTGTGATTTTCATCTCAAACATTATTAGTCCAATCAACTACATACGCTTTACTTTCGGGCATGTTTCTAACTTGAAGGATTATTAAATCCTTAGAAAAACCTTTTAAGGCTAATAAATCGCCAGATAGTAGAGGGAACACACTGTAGGTTTTTTTTTCCCCTTGCTAGGCAAATATTAGGTGTAAAGTTGAGAGTTGAGAGTTGTGAGTTGCGAGGCTATAAAAAATGTCTCCTGCTTTTTCGACAGCATACGAAATGGCACTATGAAATGAACCACCTTTGTTTTTACTGTGGTAATCCTCAAAGAACCAAAGGCTGATTTAGTTGATAGATTATTCTGTGGGATACAAAATAGAGAAACATTGCTGGTATTATATAATTCTTATTTTGCCTTGGGCATCCGTCTGAAAATAAAGCAACTTTCTTCACACCTTTGTTATCATAAAACATCATTGCCTTAAAAAGTGCTGTTGAGATTTCAGAATATCCTAGTTTACTGATCGAGTCATTCCATGAATAGCAAAAGTATTCTTTATTTCCTAAATTAGAGAATGTTAAATTATACATTGCAAGAATCCTAACTATTATAAATGCGAATGTGAGTTTGTTTGTTTGTTTGTGTGTTTGTTACGCTTTCACGCCTAAACTACTCGACCGATCATCATCAAATTTCGCATACACGTTGTCATGGGTACATAAAAGGACATAGGGTACCTTTCATCCAGAAAAAATGCGAATGTGAGTTT
>CABFWB010002621.1:78209-101572 GCA_902151455.1 Timema bartmani | reverse complement strand
TCAAAATTGTTTTGATAGAATCGTCACAATACACACTCTCTCAAGGGCAAAAGTGTCCTGATGGGGCGTACTAGACTACTCTTATTCGCTAACAGTTTTAACATCTCCTTTAAACTTAACCAGAAACTAATTAATGACAAAGTTTTTTATAGCTTTTATTTATTTCAAAATTTGTGTAAATTTCAAAGAGCTGCTCTTTTTCACTCACGCTTAATGTGGATAGTTCCAAAACTGTTGTCTCTTCCAGGGGATTGTGAATCCAGCTGTCCAGTTGGACATAGCTGGGAAATATTCTCTTAAGGTTTTTCCAAGTCCCTTCAAGTGTTCTATAAACATGTTTTTAACATTTTCTTCCAAATAAAGATGATTTTCTACAATAAAGTCGTGAAGGGTATCAAAGCACTCAGTTTGATTGATAACCAAACACCTTCCCCAAAAGTTAATTTTTTAATTAACGATTCGATACAGTCTTGCACAGTAAAAATGTTAATATTCGACCCATGAAGATATAGGTTTAAATTGTTCATTTTTGAGAAAATGTCTGCCAAATAGGCAAAAGGCTGGAGCCACATTTTGATCTTGCATGCACTTGGCTTTGTGAAAGGGACAGTTGGTAAAAAAAACGAAAACTTTGTGTTTAAGTTCAAACAACCTTGTAATCTCGAGATAACCACCTGACTTCAGTGTGAGACAATAAAGAGTTGTAAAAGTTTCCCCATTTCCTCACAAAGTGCTGCAAAAATCCGCCATTACAGAAATATTTTGTCGAATCCCTTGGAAGATTTCGCAAACCCCCAGGGGGTTCGCGAGCCACAGTTTGGGAACTGACGCTCTAGAGTATTGCATTGTTTCATATGAGAAGTGTCAGACTAGATTCCTGAACGTTGCGACAGTTTTGTAAATGCAGACGGTTGCATTTCTTGTCCGTTGCGACAGCCACACACTTGAAATGCTCCCAATGTAATCAGCCGTACCCCATCAGACTAGCGTTTGTGTTGCAGTCTGTCACAGTCTCTTTCCAGTTTCGGAGCCTTATACACGGTGACTGCATCCATGTTTGACATATAATTGTTTGTGAACCAAGTGCGTCATAGAAATGCACTGTGGAATTTAAAACACACAAACTATGCACACAGGGATGAGAAGGGAGAACTCTGTATGGAGGTAGCTGCTGCTGTTTTCCAAGTCTGCGTCACAATATTTCCTTTCCTGTTGAAACACAGCAGATCAAAACTCTCTGCACTCATTCTGTAGTAATCGAAAAGTCTATCTGAATGTTCCCGTAGTTTGATGTACCAAGTATGAAAGTGGCCAAAGGACAGCCTGAAGCTGTTTATTGACTGCACACCATAGCTCCAAACTTTCTTCTTTTTCAGATGATTTGATACAGAAAGAGAGAGCAATAAATCATCTTCAGTCATAGTCGAAATTGTCCCTATTGAAAGAGCTCGAGGTAGCTGTGTTTGATACGACAGCGTGTCACCACCTAGCGGCCAGCCGTGCTTTCATTATGTTCGTAACGTTTCTGTCGCAACATCTGGAACACTATTCTGGCCTCAGCCTACCTGTGTAAGTTTTTTTTTATTGTCAAAGAAACACTTTTTTTCATTTACTAACATGATTATGAAACAACAAAGCTATGAGTACAGGTCACTCACTCTATTATCATCTGCAACTTCTCTTTGGATTTTACATTGGAATTTCTATTATAATTTCTTTTTGCTTTTGAAATGCAAATAACATGTTGAATTGAAATTAATATTATTAAATAAATGATTTTATCAACTTTTGAGCTACCATTATATTTTATCAATTTTATTGAACAATTTTATCAATAATTGTCAGCTTTCTATTTCATTGAGAAGTACTAACAATTCTCTGGACAGATATATATCCATACGGAAAAAAAAGCCATATGGGTACACATTCTTACAGCCCACAGCTAACGATTTTTTTTGTTTTGTTTTAGGTTTAGCCCATTATAAATTATGGCTGGAAGGAGGTTAAGCATTGAAGAAAGGAAATTCATTCTAAAGTGCTATTGGAAGTGTGAGAACATTGTGAAAGTGCAAGTGTGTTTCAGAAGGAAGTTTTAAAGAGATTCACCAACATTTCTTACGGTTCCTCGTATTAGAGATAAGTTTGAAGCAGACGGAACTGTTCAAGACGTCCACCAACATCGTTCCAGAAAACCAAGGACGTTATACCGCTGTAGGCTTTGTATAAGTAGAGAAAAAGGGATGTTGACAACAAAAATAATATATAGGATAGGTATTTGTAATTTATATTAAAAGTGACAGTTGTAGATCACATGGCTCGACGTATGAATTTATTGAAGCAGTGGTACTAAAAAAAATTTATCCGCGTGTCCCAGATATAATTTCTCTTCAACTTTGTACCCACAAAGTGGTTGGTGGATAATACAAGTTATTCATATTCTATAATCTACATCTAGCAAAGAGAGAGAGAGAGAAGAGATATGGAGAGAGAAACCGAAATAAAAATGGTGCTCCCATATCACATGTTATTACATCCAGGTCTCCTATGGCTAACCCTAAATATGGCCCTGATTATTCGGCGTTTATCTTTAAATTATATATAAATAATACATTTTATGTACCCCCAAGATGTTTTCATGTACCCCCGGGGGTACTTGTACCCCAGGTTGAACACATCTGTATTAAAGTAGTTCTGGTAACTTTTGTATCAGTTACAATCCTTTATACCAGAATACTACTATACCTCTCTACCATGATTCTACTAAAGATTACTTTATATCCTGTCTAGGATTCGAACCCGGCTCTCCTAGACCTTGACCGGAGCTCAATGTCTAGACTATAGTACTCACGTGTGTGTTATTAAAAGCAAAAAGAATGATAGTTGTTCGTTAGATCCAAGTCGTAAATTGAACGAGATACATGTTGGCCTCCCACCTTCACTCGATTACATTAAAACCTTTACTCTGTTCCAGGGCTGTGTAAAAAGTATCGAAACCTTATTAATATCGATACTTTATTTTCTATTCCATTAACTTTTTACTCGATACTTTTGTTACGACATTCGATACTATGGGCACTTAAAAATCTGGTTTCGGATGGAATAATAATTTAACTAAAAGAACGGGGAGATGGAGGTTCGAATCTCGGTCGGGTGAACTGGGGGTGGTTTTTCCTAAATGGTTTTCCACTCTCCCTCCACGCAAATGCGGGTTCACTTCCTCTAAATTCAACCCTCCCAATTCCTAATCCATTAGAGTAGTTAGTACTTAAGCGTATAACCCGAACGGGTAGTAAGACGCGGTGCTAAATAATAATAATAATAATAATAATAACTAAAAGAACTATTATAGGTACTAAACATGCACTTTCTGAATCTACAGTTTATGTCAATACACGACTAATTGAGTTGGGTAGAACACTATATTTCTTGAATCCAAATCTTAAAAATTTTCTTTTGAATCTTGAATCCAAATTCGAATCCTCGGATTTTTAAAAATGTACAGTTTTAGTTAAAGGGAATATATTAAAAATGTAATTAAAAATAAAGTTGTTTAAGGCTGGTGCCACTGACAAATGTTTTGTTTATCATGTCTACTACTTCACAAACAACAAAGAGTGATCCCCTCCCCCTTTTTTTTTTAGCAAATTAGCTATATTAATACAATGTTTTCTTTTTTCGTGATTTTTTTTATCCCCCCAACTATACAGGTCTATATAATTCCTATAACAAATTGCTTACAATTGTTATTTTAAGTCATGTTTTCATTGTATTTTAGAGATTTTTTTGAGATTTTTACTAATTTCGAATATTTCGAATACTATAGGATTCGAGGAATCGATAATTCAACCGTTCCATCTCAACTTAAAAACTAGCTTAAATCTAGAAAAGACACTAAACACAGCCCCCCTAGCTGTTAATTTATCCCCGTGAAAGAGGAAACCTTAATTTCACTCATGATACATTTTTTTACCATGCTGGGAATCAAACCCGGGACTCTTATCTAGGTATGTAGACACGCTACTGACTGGGATAAAGTGTCAGACAATTTAGTTAGTAATAATGTATTTGTCTTTAGTAATGTTATATTTCTAAACCCACAAAGTGAGAGCGTGTCTAAAAGTTTCTGCTTCTTCGTTTGGAAAATGTTCCCGACACATAACTACGATCTAACTTACAATATTATTTTATTAAATGGTTTAGTACCAGGTAAGACCAAAATTATATTATAATCCAAAAGTTGTGTTCACTGTTACTAGATAAGTACGCACACTCTAAACATATAATATATAGAAAAACAAAAGTATTTCCTTGAGTAATAGCCAATAAAAAAAATCTATTCAGATGTAAATTTCGGTTTATTATTTCCATTCCTAATGTCATCGATAATTTTATAAATGAAATAAAGTGTCAATAGCTTTCTTTATAGACCAAATCCCGATTCTATATCGTCACTCACCGAGCGAGTCCCTCTAGGTAGGCGCTCTAGTGTCAACACTCGCTAATAACACTGGGAAAGTTAGCCTATCTCCGCGTATGAAGGTATATTTACCTGAAATCAGTGGTCGCAGGGTATAAAGCGTTATTACCAGCAACGGTCAGCTAATTAGTGTTCGAACACCGATCGGGTGTACTTAGTTTTTTTATTAAATTGGTTCACTCTTACCCCCGCCTCCCCTCTTTTTTCACACAAAAACACGTAAACGTGGGTACATTTCCTCTAAATTCTCCCTTCCTCATTCATAACCCATTAGTAAATAATACCTGGATAGTCTAAACGTATAAAAACACACAAAAAGTTTTTTTTAAATCGCCGCGTCCTACTACCTGCTCAGGTATATGTACGTGTATCTATGATAATTATTTTAATGGGATATGGATGATGAAGGAAGCATTTTAAATGTAATATAGCAGCATTTGCTTGGAAGGAGGGTTAGAAATCATTTAGGGAGAACTCACTTTCAGTAGATACAACCAGAATTCAAACCCCGATCTCCCCGTCACTAACAGACCAGCATTCGGCACTGAAGAGAGTAAAAAAAAAACGCGGTTTGATTTTGCACCACGTCTTACTACCCATCTGGCCTATCCACGATTTCACACTATTCATTTATAAATGAAGAAGGAATAGTTTGATTGAAAATGTACCCGAATTTGCATGGAGAGCTAGATCTGTAAGAAATTTAGAAAAACAAACCTCAGTGCACTTGCGAAGGATTCGAACCTCAACCTCCACGACGTAGGTATAGGCTACCAAACCAGATGAGTTTTTTTTACCACCGCGTCTTACTTTCTGTTCGGGTTATACGCTTATGTACTAATTAGGCTAATGATTTAGGGATGAGGAAGGTTGGATTTAGTGAAAGTGTACCCAAATTTGCTTGAAGGAAGAGTGGAAAACAATTTTGTAAAAAAACTCTCAGAACACCCGACCGGGATTCGAACCCCAATCTCCCTGTCATCGGCAGTCTAGTCTAACCTAGCACTAGATTGACGTCTCAGACCATGCGGCTACCAATATATGTTGGATAGGGTTGACAACTTAGCCAGCGTGTCCACCGATGGGGTACCCACGGCTATAAGAGTCATCTACACGTCTAGGGGACACTGGTTGGGTTTCTCAGGGCTCCGACACAGGGCTAACCAACTAGCTTGGTGCTAGGGCTGAGTTTATAGCTTAGGCACCAGCACCGGTGGCCACGGTGTCTAGGACGTCAGGTTCACAATAGACTTAACTGCTGACTACGTGGTGGTTGAAGTTCGAATCTCTGCTGGGTGCATTAGGTTAAGTGGTTCTTCCATTCTTTTTACCAAGAATAATACAATGCACTCGATTTTTTGCCTAAATCGATACAAGACCTCATGATTTAAATCGATCCAAAGAATCGATTCAAGGCCTATTAATAGAAAATCCGTAATGAGAGCTCGAAAGTGTATTGCTGCACTTACAAAAGTACGTCAACTTTCCCTATCTTGAGCTATCTATAGCCAGTCTACCTCATTACATCCTATCCTCATATTGAGTTAGTTCTAGCCAGTCCACCTCATTACATCCTATCCTCATATTGAGTTAGTTCTAGCCAGTCCACCTCATTACAACCTCTCTCTATAATGAGTTAGTTCTAGTCAGTTCACCTCATTACATCGTATCACTATCTTGAGCTAATTATATCCAGTCCACCTCATTACATCCTACCCTTAATTGAGTTAGTTCTATCCAGTCCACCTCATTACACCCTATTCCTATCTTGAACTAGCTCTAGCCAGCCACATCATTACACCCTATCCCTATCTAGAGTTAGTTCTATTCAGTCCACCTTATTACTCCCTATCCCTAACTTGAGCTAGTTCTATCCATTGACCTCATTACACCCTATCCCTATCTAGAGCTAGTTCTATCCGGTCCACCTCATTACATCATATCGCTATCTTGAGATATTTCTATTCAGTCCCCCTCATTACACCCTATCCCTATCTAGAGCTAGTTCTATCCAGTCCATCTCATTACATCCTATCCCTATATTGAGATCATTCTAGCCAGTCCACTTCATTACATCATATCCCTATCGAGAGCTAGTTCTATCCAGTCACCTGATTACATCCTATCCCTAACTTGAGATAGTTTTCTCCAGTCCTCTTTAATACATCCTGTTTCTAGATGGAGATAGTTTTATACAATCATTGCATCTTTTATAATTCAGCGCTATACTGCATCTAGGTCTTTCCAATAGTCTCTTATCATTGGGTTTACCAGTCAATACCCTTTACATGGTCTTAGGTTCTTCCATTCGCACTCCATGTCCTGTCAACCGTAGCCTGCGAGATATGACTACCTTAACAATGTCTGGTGATGAGCACAGGGCATCGATAAGTAATTTCCTCAATTTTCCATTATTTTCATCCCTTTTTGGACCAAATAATTTCCTAAGAACTTTGTTTTCAAACATCCTAAATATCTTTCCATCATGTTTTACAACTATAAAGAAAAACTGGTGAAACTTTTTTTTTGGTATAATTAGAGTTTTACATGTCTTAGTAAAAAGTGAGATGCTATCAACTTACTGACCGAATATTAAGCATGCATTTACCGAAAATATTCTTTTACTAATTTCCAATCTAATACCGTTATTGCTAGTGATAACGGTTGCTAAATATTTAAACTCATTAACCCTGACAAAGGATATTTTGTTCACAGTAATCTCTAAATTATTGTCCCCAATCTGTGTTCTCTGTGTGATCATATACAAGTTTTTCGGCGTTCACTTTTAAACTTATTTCCATACTAGCCTCTAATAAAATGTCTGCATTTCTTGTAACAGCTTCCTTACTATTCTGAAAATTGAAAAATGACACCTGGACACGGGAATCGAACCCGGGACCTCCCGTGTCCAGGTGTCATTTTTCAATTTTCAGAATATGATATCTAGATGGAGTAATTCCCACTAATAAGCATAAATAATAGCTCTGGCTATTAATTCTTCCTTACTATTGCCCAACAAAGCTAAATCATCTGTGTATCCTAATAGCTGCATTGTATCATTTAATGTCAACCCTTCCCTACTCTCTTGCATTAGCCTAATGCTATAATGCTAGATAAAATATCGATGAGGAAAGTGCATCTCCTGGTTTCAATCCATTATAATTATATACCAGCATAGTAGTAATAATAATAACATTTTACACACAAATAAAACACATAGGTAAGGCATGTCAAACTCGTTTGACCATAAGGGTCACATTTAAAATTGAAAATAATGAGGGGGTGCTTTTCAGAATGTTCAATATTGTCACCATCTTAAATGGAAAAATATCAATTTTTAAATACTTGCTATATCAAAAATAAAATTAATATCACATAAAATGCTAAGACTTATCTTATTTATTTTTTTAATTAAAATTTTGAAACTTTTTATTTTTATTAAGTGTTTGAGTGGTTTTAGATAATAATAATAATAATAATAATAATAATAATATTTAGCACCGTGTCTTACTACCCGTTCGGGTTATACGCTTAAGTATCAATTACGCTAATGGATTAGGAATTGGGAAGGTTGAATATAGAGGAAGTGAACCCGCATTTGCGTGGAGGGAGAGTGGAAAACCATTTAGGAAAAACCCCCCCCAGTTCACCCGAGCGAGATTCGAAACTCAATCTCCCCGTCCTCGGCGGTCGAGCTCAACACGACTGGCGCGTTAGCTAACTACACCACCGAGGCGGGTGAGTGGTTTTAGAGATGCTAAATGCGTATCGGTAAACGTGATCAGTCGGCTGTTCGTTTCTTTTCATGAGCAGAAACATACTTGTGTACTGACAAATATTGCACATATTTGACACGCAAATTTAACCATTGTTAGGAATCGATCTTTGGTAAGTAATGAGTAAAATTTTGCACACCAACCTCACTTGCTAGACATCACCAAATAATAATTATCTAATGTTTATTTTATTCTCGTCAGCGTGCCATTTAAAAAAAGTGACGTAGATTTATCCATCCCTGGTCTAAGGCGTAACTCTCGCAATATATTAGACTGCCGATGACGGAGAGATCGTGGTTCGATCCCGGTCAGATGTGCTGAAGGCGGTTTTTCCTAAAATGGTTTCATATTCTCTCTTAGCGCAAATGCGTTTACACTTCCTATACATTCAACCTTAATAATACTTAGCACATTAGAGTAATTGGTATATAGGCGTATAACCGGAACAGTTAATGAGACGCGATTCCAGTTCTCTTCTCGTTTCTACTACGTCGGGTCTGCCAGGGACCAGGCACGCTAATACCTAAATATTTCAATATTATAATCTAAGCCTTTACGATTACATCCCCTTGCCCTGGGATTCAATAGTTTGAAAAATTTACCGAAACATGTTGATCTCTAATCTTCATGATTTGTTTGGATTTTATTTTCAATAAAACATCAATTAGATAATACAAATAATTTTAAGGTTGACTTCAGCACTTATTAACCTCCCTCCCCAATTATCCCTTAACACACTGTTTGATGGCTTTATGTATACAGTATAAATAATAAGATTTAGTAGCTGCCTCCTTCAAACCAACCCCTTAACCCACTTTGTGGGTTGAAGTTCCCCTCTGAAAATTTACCAGAATATTTTCTTGGAAATCTTCCTATTGAGAATTTTCTGGAAATTTTCATTTCTATTCCTCGTGCCCGTTGATGTGAGTTTTATTTCCTCTGGTCTCAAATGAGGGTTGCCACAGTCTAGCAAGGAGGAACTTTTAAAAAATACAAACATTCTTTTAGCAGTCGTTGTTGATAAGATGTTTCGGTATTAGTTTTATTTCTTTGTGTTGATATTAATTATGAAACTTGACAATTGCAGATTAAATTACTTTATGCACACTATAAAGATATGAAAATAGTTTTAGTAACTTTTATAACTATTAAAAATTTCCCTTCGTGTTGGACTGTGTTTTTCTCAAACCGCCAACGAACACCTAAACATCGGGAATTGACTCTATATCCGCAAAGGATTATGTAAAGTACTAGTAATAAAATATGTATGATGTGTCCATAGGAGAGTGTTGCCTCTTTAATAACTATTTACTAGTATTTTTGTGAACAGTAGACCTTACTCCCTCCATGTTACTATCGTTACTACAGTCTTAGTAGTATTACTGTGAACAGTAGACCTTCCTTCCTCCATGTTACTATCGTTACTACAGTCTTAGTAGTATTACTGTGAACAGTAGACCTCCCTTCCCTCATATTACTATCGTTACTACAGTCTTAGTAGTATTAATGTGAACAGTGGACCTCACTTCCTCCATGTTACTATCGTTATACTACAGTCTTAAGAATTCTCTTTAGATTCCAAGTTGAAATATTGCCCATAATTTATCCTTAGATTCGAAGTTGATATTTTTCCTTGGTGATTAAGTTAAACAGGAAAAAAATAACCATATTAATTATAAGTACATTATATTTATAGAGGATAGTTGTTGTTCAAATAGTTTAAGACGTCAATATCGCAATATAGGTCAACATTAAAAAAGTATGCCTTAGGTAATCGATCGATTGCTTAGAATTACAAATTCAAATCATTTGTTATAAGTTATTAACCGAAAAACCTTTTAGGCAGTGCTATATTGAAACAGATAATCAGACCGAAAAACTATGTACAGTACATAAATCGTTTGGCCTAGGATCACGCATTTGGCAGTTCTCGCGAAACAGACAGGTACAACTATTTGAATGGCCGTCATATCAAAACAGATTACCTGATAGAAAAAATATTTAAATACATTGTTTGGACTAGGTTCAAAGAATGCGCCTGTACATTTGAGCTAAAATTGGTCCACACATTTGATAACTATCGCGCAGCAAATATCTATGTAGACAGAGGACAGACAAAATGCTAAACGCTCGAGTTAAAACAGAACCTCGCTTCTCTCGGTCAATGGGCAGGCTTCATTACTTTAGTGTCGTCTAACCGTCTAGTTATTTGTCTGACTCCGCCAGACGGAGTAAGGTTTGCGATAAAACTAGAATCTAGTCAGTGGATCACCTTCAACTGTCCATTTTATCCAGATAAAATAACGACATCTGTTTAAAGCTTCTTTTTTTTTAAAAAAAATATTCTAATACACATAAAACGTTACGGCAGTTACACACAGACTACAGGGCAATCAACAAATAGTTACAGATACAGATTTAATTGTTTCATAGCATATCAGACCATATTCTAGGTTGCTAATTTTGATTTTGTTTTAACTTAACTCATGTATACCTTATATTTATAGTGACTAAATTGTTTTGAAATAAAATAACTACGTTTCAAATAAATGATGTTGTGTATCATTTTCACACACCTTATACTTAACCTTCAAACATCGCCACGAAAGAAAAATGAACAGAAAAGTTTTTTTCTTATAATACTTTTATATATAGGTCAAGCAGACGTAGGCTTTTCTCATGAATACTGCCCGAGTAGTGATTTGTTGACTTGATATCCAAACGACGGAAGCTATTCGTTAAAAGATGTGCACCTAGAATAAAATCTGGTGTTAAATAAATATGTTAAAAAAATACAAGTTTGATAAACAGACGTTAACCACCAAGTTGATAGGAAAGGTAACAAGTAATTAAGCGACTTTTTTTTTTTTTTACCGCAGTTCGTGTTTTACACCTATGTACTAATGTGTTAGGGATTAGTTAGGTTAATTTAGAGGAAGTGCACCCAAATTTGCGTGGTGGGAGAGTAAATAAACCACCCTCAATGCAACTGACCGGGATCGAAGTCCCATCTCCCCGTTTTCGGCAGTCTAGTCTAACACAATCATTTTCACTAAGTATGTTAAATTTCATGATGGACTAATTGTTAAGTCTGTCTCATATTTCAAGGGGAATATTCACACACTGCTGTATTTCTTATGGGAAGCTTCAAAACTGCGAGAATATTTCTTAACTATCTTAACTCTTCATGTTATAAGTCCTATTAAAATGGTCTCTCTGTTTTAGGAAGGCTTGCTCTTAAATTATTATTAGGGGAATAGAACCAAAATAACGGAATTATCTCTATAGTTCATATACAAAATGTTTATTCATGGCTTCAAACTTGGAGTTTCCATTTTCTGAATAAAACAATTAATTTTTTTTTTACGGTGTCCTATTTGAGNGGGGGGGTGCGTCCCCCTTCCCCCTCCACCTGTTGCCACGCTAACGACACCCGTGGAAAGATCTACATGTTGCGTGAAACAATTCTGAAAATGAGGTAAGATCTTGAGATTATGACGAATCTTTACATTTTATGAGAACAAGTGTACCGTTCTCCATCTCCAATTCTAACAGCTAGAGGCCACACAATAGCTAGGATGAGGGTGGACGGAATCTATAAGGAATTTAATATAACAAAAAAATAGGAACACGTGCAAGTTTAAGAAAAATTTGAATTATTTATTCAAAGTTAAACAGAGGTAATAAAAAAAATACATGGCCTCACAAGTCAAACTGAAGAGTGTTGGAAAAAATATAAATATGGCAGAGACTGCGTTTGCGCAGTACATTTGAGAGTATATTTCACAATCTAAAAGTAAATTATTTATTTATAGGAATTAGTCTGTAAGAGACCCAATTATAATCAAAAATCGTTACTATAATAATAATAAAGAGTGTAAAGAGCCTCTTTTAAACTGTTAATAAAGCGCATGAATTACCATTGTGAATTCCGACTAAACAAATAGGTTAAACCATTAACCTTTTAATCCTCACTATAATAATAAAGAGCGTAAGGAGCCTCTTTTAAACGGTTAACAAAGCACCTGAATCATCATTGTGAATTCCAACTAAACAAATTTAAATTTTAAGATTAAATTCAAATTTAAATATCAATTCTGATACAAATAAATTACACACAGGTTTGACTTCCCAGCATAACTCTAACTTCTGTGGTACTATTAATTTCACCACATTTGAAGTAATCGAGAAGATTCCGACTAGTTAATATTTAACATTATAATAGAAAACAAAGTATTATTACAAAATAATACTGGTAATTTCTCACTAAATGAATCGGTAAAATGTTAAAGTTATAACTTATAAACCAACAAAAATGAATTACTTTTATAATTTCTTCAAAGAATATATGCCTACAAAATATTATCTATAAAAGAAGCATTATCAAATTTTAAAGTCCAAACAATTATCGATAACCACAAGTGCAATAAAAAGGTATATTTAAACTAAATATTCCAAGCTTACAAAGAAACTAGCGCCCAAGCAGCAAAAGGAAATATTAAGTGTTCCATAAAACGAATTTACTTTCAAAAATAAATCTTCGTGTGAGAAATTTCTGATGCCTACACTGAACGATTATAATCACATATTTAACTAAGTACTCAAACTCCCGAACCCGTTAAAGGACGTTTAAATTTTAAATATTTAATAAATTGTATAGAGTTTATATATTGCCATCCTGGAGCGAATATGTCTAAGTCAAGACCAGGATTTCTCGTGGATATGTCGGATTTAATAATCAACCATGTTAGCTGAGTGCCAGCTTTATATAGGTTTAGTTGATGGATAAAGGGGTGGGAGATCTTCATATTAAAAATACAACACCACGTTGCGAACACATGCTAACAGCACGATTATCTTGTTAACCACCGTCAAAACTTGGAACGTGCCTAAGTCACGTAGGCCGGACATCTGGTGAATTGGTAGTTAGTAACTACCTTTACCTGCACGGAAACGTGAGAAATAACAGTCAAGGAGTTACCATAGAATAACAGTATATATTTTATTTGTTATAAGAGAAGTGGATGATATAAAATAAAAATTACAAATGCAGTAATATCGCTTTAAGCGAGTTAAGTTGAAGACTTTGTAGTTAAATATAATATTTCCTAAGATACCAAGAATGTTCCAAGTACGATACTTTAATTTTAAACATAATGTTTCGTCAATATGAAAATAGACTTGAGTTTAAAGTGAGAGACTTTAATATAAACATATTATTCCATTTTAATATGAAAATAGACTAGAATTTAAAGTGGAAAACCTTAATATAAACATATTACTCCATTAATATAAAAATAAACTAGAATTTAAAGCGGAAGACTTTAATATAACATATTACTTCATTAATATGAAATTAGACTAGATTTTAAAGTGAGAGACTTTAATATTGAATAAGGCATCTCCATAAATATACACTAATTCACCAACCGCTTAACGCCAAAATAAATGAGAAGACGCCGTAAATATACGAAGTTCATAAGACAACCCAAGATAAGGATATTAATATTGCACAAAGACATTACAATGCTAAGAAAAAAATATATATCCCAGAGCACTCTAAGGTAAAGACAATAATATCAATCAAGCCCGCCAATAATGGCGTAAATACCCCGGGCACAGGGATGACAAGGATCCCCAGATCATATAATAAATTCATAGTAATGTATGCCTGCCTCCTGTGCTAATGCTCTATCTAACGACGTAATTGAGCAGCGTGAAATAAAGTTCAACATCAAGAAAAGTCTTACTACCACTAATAAGTTAGCACGCATTATACATTAAATAGAGTCAGAGTCGAATTAAGTACCCCGTCTAGCAATGTAAAAATAAATATAGTAATTAAAGATAAAAAAATGCAGTCAAAGTCAACATCCCTGAAATATATCCATTTGATAATGATGCAAACGACTAAACAGAAAGGCGGTAAGAGTGCAACTCAAAGTTAGAATAGAAAGAAGGTTCACTTATGAACAAAGATTTGGTTCCCTAAACAATTAAATAGAAATAAATCGTGGTTACAAATTAACCACGTTGGAGCCCCAAAGAAACCCATACCAATGTTAAAAATTAAAGTTTATAAATCTGAACCAATAATTTTGAAGAGATTTCCCCCATTTTAAGTCGAAATATAATTTTGATAAATATAATTAAATCTAAGCTTAATTCGGCACTCTCACTTTAGTAAGCCAGGGCATGTCCACAAAGAGAGGGGAAAAAGGAGGGGAAGATTGAGTTAAAGGGAGGAGACAGAACAGCGCTGGTAAGGATCGCGGACACTCTAGGAACTTGGAGAAAGCTCTGAAACAGTCCAGGCGGCGGAAACGGAGAATAAACGCGTGGAGTCGCCATCACTTGTTCTTTCTGGGCGTGGCTTCCTTCATGAGCAGACAGTTGAATCATATCTGTATTATTCCGTGGAATTGTTTATTAGGGAGAGGAGGTCGTGGCACATGTGCTCCGGTGTTACTGTTTAACAGGGCATAGGGTGAGTAATCTCCCATTTGATTGAGCTTGTTACCTGTAACTCGTTACATGTTAAAACCTGGCACGTGCTCAAGTCACGTAGGCCAGACACCTGGTGAGCTGGCCGTTAAAACTTGGTACGTTCATCAAGTTACGTAGATCGGACATCTGGAGAGTTGAGAGTTAAAACCTGGCACGTGCTCAAGTCACGTAGGCCGGACTTCTGGTGAGCTGGCCGTTTAAGATTGTGAATGGTTTGTCTGTTGGCCGGTGAGGGCCAACCAGCGCAGTCTTGGATCCCCCTATTGAAGTATCTTGTTGATGCATCGTTCATAGCTAGTCAGTCTTTCCTTTATCATAGAAATCGGTGTGAAATAGTCGGGTTATGGAACTTGTGCTAAGCCAGAAGATTCAATGAGTAAGTAAAACACATATTTTAGACATAGTAAATTCTGTAATCTTTGATATTGCAGGATGTTTATAAGTATCGACACTATTCGGAGTGGGTAGTATTAATGTAAACTACCAAGTATTGCAAGTGCAGGATGTCTATATGTATCGGTTTATTTGGGGCGGGTAGTAATAAAGTAGCATTAGCTAGTACTGCCAATGTTACACACGAACCCAAAAATAGGAACTATAAAATCTTACTGTCCCCATGTCTGTCTGTCTCTCCCTAGCTACAGATCCAAAACGGTTTAATAGATTTTGTTTAGACTTAATATTTAGATTTTATAGTGTTATATCTCAAAAAAATTTTTTCACCTTAAACCTTCAACTAAGGGTAGTTTTCTGGAGTGATTTTTGTGAGTTCTGCATTTTTCAAAAATGGCTCAGATTTGTTTATATTACCCATTTAGGGCTTGTTTGACATAACCAATAATCACAAATATTCGATAAAGGGTCATTTACTTTTGAGAGATTTTTGAAAATTTGACTTATTTTGAAAATGGCTACAAGGGTTTGGCCAGACTGACAAGCGTGCGAGTGAGCGAGCGCGCAAGCGACTGGGTAGCCAAACTGGCGAGCGAGCGCATGATTAGCAGATAGCTCTCGTTAGCTGTTGACGAGGAGGCTCCGAATCTTGGCTGAGTGAACTGAGGGAGGTTTTAACAAGTGATTTATTGTTGTGGTTTTCTCATCCTCTTTCCACGCTAATGATAATTATTATTTGTAAAGGCCTACTTTGATAATATTGAAGTATCAGTTTTACATATATGTGTATATATATATAAATACAAATAAGTATGGTTTATGATCTTACCAATTAAATTAGCCCGTTAATAGCAAGTGTGCTAAACCTATCGATATTAATAAAAATGTCAAAAAGAGAAGTTTTCATAGCACTCAATGAACCAACATTCAATAATATTGCCTAGCGCCTGTAAACTAGAATGTACCGGGTCAAGCGCGCGCGCTTGAAAAATAGAACCATTTCTATCTTTCAAGCGTGCGCGCTCAGTCGCTCACTCGCGTGCTCCAGTCTGGCCACCTCTCATTACAGCCAATGTGTTATATTTTATATTTTAGTCGCTCGCTCGCTGTCTGGCCGCCCCCTAACGATTTAGCTTAAAATGTATATCTGGGGAGTGTTTGGCAATAACATGATAAATAAGGCTGTGTACTTGTTTTTGTGGAAAATTCCGTTAAGGGGTAGTTTACTGATGATTGTGTTTGTTTCAATTTAAATATTTTTAAAAAATTTCTTTAAAATGGCGATAAATATCTATTAATTTTTTTTTCTATAAATAGTTGTATAGATTTATTTTTCTAAGAAAAAATTAATTTAATTGTTAAGTAGTTAATTAATTAATGAGTTTGGTAAAATTAATTTTTTTAGAACAGCTTTAATGATTAGATTAATAGTGATAGAATTCAATTTTCGTAAAATTGACAAAATGTGTTAATTTAACATAAATTAAAAATAGATGTATGATATAATATAATAATCATATAGGCACTATAATTTGAATCATAATTGAAAAAGATTTTTGGTAATAATAATTACAAGCTATAATATCTTATGATGAACAATTATGATGTAATCATATAAGTTTTAACAAACATCTAAAAAGTTTGAAACATATTAAAATTGTGGGACTTTTGAGTCAAATTCCATAAAAACAGTATTATGATTCGATGATGTAAGCATGCATATATTACTTGTCTTACGTTATTGGAAGTTAAACAGAGTTATGTGTAAATGAAAATATAAAGAATGAAAAAAGATACGTATAAATTGAATTCCTTTCTTATCTGTAATTCCCTGTTCCTTGGATATTGATGCAGTCACTGCAATGTATTTAAGCTTCTACATGTTTCGATGCTATAACGGCCTCATCATCAGGTCAGAATTAAAAGTTGTGTGGTTAAGTATTCTAAACAACTTGGTATCGGGGGATTATCTTACATTATCAATAATAATGTATCTTTATTTATCTAAAATATATTAATTTAATTGTAGCTTAATTATGACAAATTATAGAAAATTTGAATATTTTTTGAAACTATCCTTAAAGATTTAATCCAAAATGGGACTCTGGGAATAATTTTTCATAATAAATAAGAATACGTTTTTATTTTTTTAAATAACAAAAATTTTAGGTAGCTAACAAATAATATATTTTTGAAATGTTGTACTTTGTTAAACATATTTGAACAATTTGGAATAAAATGTATATATTACAATAATTATGATTAATAAGATCATGTGTTTGTTTTTATAAAGAAAACGTACTTAAGGGTAGTTTACTCAAAACCTATCTTTGAAAACTATCTCCGAATCTATAATACCCAATATGAGAAAGTTTGTGTGATTGTGTCGTAGATTTTTTACCTAAATTATAACACTTAAAAATGTCAAGTTTTTAAATCCACAGGGACATGTTGATACCTTTTAGGTCGATTTTTATGTGATCCATATTTTGAAATAACAAACTCTTGCTTAAATAATGTGGAACTTCTGGACAAAAACAAAGCGTGTCAGAGGCCCCCAAGGTAGGATGGAAGAGAACGCAAGAAAAAGCCAGTGTTTTTGCAGTTTTTAAGGAAAAACATTTTTTTTTTGGCCAAAATAAATAAAATATTGCTCCAGCACAAGTATGGAATTTAATTGACTTCACATGGCGACCTCAAAATTTCTTGAATATATGTCAAGGATGTTCTGGAATTTAATGTCAACTTTTTCTCTTCATTTACAAAGTTTGTAAGATAATGCCAACATGCTCATGACATATTCTGGAACTGTTGATATTAATATGTGAAGAAAATTAAACTCTATGTTTCTACTTGAGCAATATTTGATTTATTTTGGCCAAAAATATGTTTAGCCATAAAAATTGCAAAAACACTGGCCTTTTCTCGCGTCCCCTTCAATCCCACCTTAACAATAAAATTTTAAAT
Source organism: Timema bartmani (assembly GCA_902151455.1). Classification (NCBI taxonomy): domain Eukaryota; kingdom Metazoa; phylum Arthropoda; class Insecta; order Phasmatodea; family Timematidae; genus Timema; species Timema bartmani. The sequence goes on along the minus strand of CABFWB010002621.1, from coordinate 83,452 downwards.
CCAACTCACAAAGGAAACTGTCACTAAAGAAAGTTTGGACATTCTTCGTGCTGGAATTAGTAGACTTAAGAGAAAGAAGTAGCTTATACACTCACAACGGTGGCCATGAGGACAAAGGCGTCAGTCTAATCATGTCTGGTTTTCTGGTCGTGGGTAGATCGAGGCTCAAATCTCAGCTGAATTTAATAAGGGGCTTTTTATAATATGGTTTTCCACTTTCTCTCTAATAAAATTCTGTTACAATTCCTCCAATGTCCATGTTTCTCATACTTACACAAATGGTGTAATTATGTGGATAGCTCTGATGCTAGATGTAGAGCTCGTAAAATTATTTCTTTCTTTTGGATTGAAAGAAGCAGGCCTAACTAACCCCCACTGGAAATGTCTCAATGTCTATTTCCAATAGTTTACGAAATAATGAGAGCACAGAGTAACACAAGCCTGTGACACATGTATACTCCGTTTATCCTGAATGTATCATGCTTACCTTGCTTGTTTTTACTCTGGTGCAACTAATATAATAGGTCTATAAGAGTGCCAGACAAGGTAATAGGATTATAATTGTGCCAGACAAGGTAATAGGGCTATAGTAGTGTTAAACAAGGTAATAGGGTTATAATTGTGCCAGACAAGGTAATAGGGCTATAGTAGTGTTAAACAAGGTAATAGGGCTATTGTAGTGTTAAACAAGGTAATAGGGCTATAGTAGTGTTAAACAAGGTAATAGGGTTATAATTTGTGCCAGACAAGGTAATAGGGCTATAATTGTGCCATACAAGGTAATAGGGCTATAGTAGTGTTAAACAAGGTAATAGGGTTATAATTGTGCTGGACAAGGTAATAGGGTTATAATTGTGGAAGACAAGGTAATAGGGTTATAATTGTGCTGTACGAGCTAGTACTGTAAGCTTTCAGAATAAAACTGAGTCTATTTACAGCTGCAAAGAACATCGTCTTGAATTAGTCAATCATAATGGTAATAACAATAATAATACATTTATAAATTCATAGGCCTAGTAATATTGTATCAAACGAGTAAAAATCATTTGAAAATGTGTTTAGACTACTCGTATATTGGTACAGCAGTAGACAGAATCTGACGTAAGCGAAATATGAAGTCTGGAATAATAAGATATTGACGTAATATTTCCTTGATAGAAAGAAGTATTATTACACAGGTGCATTTTTGCGACTTGAAATATAATCTTCCAATCCAGAACTGGATTGTTTGCCTTTAGATGAAAGAAAAAAAAAACTTAAATAGAAACATTTTAGAAGTAGAACTATTAGGAATCTAATGACACAGTTTATTATCAACATAATCTTTTCTGAATTTAAAAAATGAGATTAGACATTTAAATTGTAGGTTTTTTTTAACCCCGAGTCATACTACCCGTACGGGTTGAACGCATAATTGTGTTTAAAATGTTTATGTTGATAGGTACATAAATCATTCCCGCAGTTATTAATCGATTCTCAGCCACGAAACAAAATTATCAGGTACTTTTAAACTCTTTAGAATCGATAATAATTATTTTTTAAAAGGTCACAATATCTTACCCACTAGCCGGCATCGTTATAAAGTGGTCAAAGCCCCTGGCTACTGACCTAGAAGTCCCGGGTTTGATTTCCAACTGATAAGGAAGATTTTCCTCGAAAGGGAATAATTCCCATGGTCACCAGGGTTTGGTTAACTAGGGTTGGGTTAGGTTAAGATCCTCATTGGCTCTACCCCTTCATATTCACTATCTTCATCATCCCCTTATCTCATCGGGACATGGAAAGAGCCTCCACGGAAAGGATGTACTATTAGTACATTCAGGCGTCCCCTGGGCAACGGTATATTAATACTGGATAATATTTCCACAAACTGAGCTACAGATTGATGTAACCCGAACATGCCATTATTATTATTATTATTATTATTATTATTATTAATATATTCTATCCACAAAGGTGGGCATGCAAACTAAAACATACGATTTGTTTGGATTGTATTGCAAGTTAAAGGTGGGTTGAGGTTTGAATCCCGGCTAGGTGTGCTAAGATTATTTTTCCTAGATATTTTATTCTTTCTCTATCAACGCGCGAATGTAAGTACATTTCCTCTATTTCAACCTCCCTAATGCCTACCTTATTTGTTTAAATATCTGGATATCCCTGGCGGGAGCACATACTAATATCAATTAGATACTTAAAATAATATAATTAAAAGGGGAATAATTAAAAAATCTAGTCTATTGTGGGTCTGACACCTTAGATGCTTGACGACTGATGCAGGCTAATTATTACAGTATAGGAAGAAAAAATGCCAGGCGACTATATTTTAAGTAAATATTTAGTGAAATTCAACTGAAATGTTACAATAAACACCAAACTGAATGTGATATTTTTACCACTACAATAATAAACATTATCAAGCGAAATATTTTAAAAATGTCATCTTATGTGTTTTATAAACTTAATAACTTTTGTACAACTGTCGCCAACTTTTAATAATAATCAGTACATAATTATATATAATTGTGAATCATACTTGTGATCGAAATACTTGGAACAAAAATATTTCATATTTGTTTGTTTATATACTTGTGACTAGATTATAAATATGTAAACATGGTTTTAATTTTATACAATAAGTAAAAAAATACATACACGCAAGAAAACTATACGTTACCATCAAAAGTGCGTGCTAGAGAACTTGGCCTTGAGTTGGGATCCCTAAAAAGTCGTTCTAGTGTGGTTTTTTCAAACATTGTGGCTTGCAGTCCTCTCTCTATTCAAATGCTTATACATTTATTTAAAACTCACCCCTATACTCTTATTAAGTTCCCGTATACAATTCTATATTTGTAAGGTGGGCAGTCAGCAAGATGATATCGACTAACACAGGCACAGATTGCTCTATCCAAAATATTCAGATCTGTAAATTCGTAAATGTTGGATAAACTAGAACTTAATTTAAGGATTGTTGTTATGGCTGGCTACGGGGAACCAATAGCAAGTATATAAATAAATTAGCATCAACGGGCTGGTGAAATTTTTTTTTTATTAATTTGTGCATCGTGTCTTAAAACCTGATCGGGGTTATCCTCATTTTCAAACTAATAGGATATGGATAAGGAAGGTAAAATGTACAGGTTATGTGCTCTTCATTTACCCTGAAAGGTGACAAGGTTACCTTGCATGGTTCCTTTATGGTATAGGCTATACTAAGATACCCAACAAGGTAAGAGTGCAACATTTCAGGTTTAACGCTGTGTACTCGAATTTACGTTAAGAAAATTGGGGAACTGTTAAGGAAAAAAAAACACCCAATCGAGATTATAACCCCGATCTCTCCTTCAGCAGCAATCCAGTTTAACCCAAGGTTGAAGCCTTAGACCATGCGACTACTGATTCTGACGAATAGAAATGAACGTATCAAAGATAGTAATGAAACGGTCGCCATTTTATAAACATTGTATTTTAATTTACCCGTCTTTAATAACAGTTCATGGAAAACTTTCACACATAAAGGCAATTGGTATTTTAACTAAAAGCGTCGAACAAAAATTAAAATAGTAAAAAAATGTTAATTGTGTGTATAGAATTTGTTCAAATTGTTTTATTTCGATGGATTTGACTGAAACCTGGACAGGGACGAGGGGAGATTTAAATATATCACAGGCTGCAGAGATGAGGTTTCTGAGAGGTGTTGAAAATGTCACAAGGAGAGATAAGGAATAAAAGGTGGAGATGTGAGATGTTTTTGCATCTTTTATACCAACCCTTTGTTTTTCTAAAATAAATAAAATATTGCTTCACTACAAACATAAAGTTTAATTTTCTTCACGTGGTGATTCAACAGTTGTTAAATATCTGTCAAGAACATATTGGCATAAGATGAGAAACTTTTAAAATGAAAAGAAAAAGTTGTCATTAAATTCCAGGACAACCTCGACAGATATTCATGAAATGTTGATATTACTATGTGAAGAAAATTAAAATCTGTGTTTTAACTAAAGTAGACCTAATATTTTATTTTGACAAAAAAGAAAGTTTTGATGCAAACACTCTACAATCATTGACCTTTTATTGTTTTCCCTACATCCACACCTTAAAAGGTTATACCATTAGAAGATATGCTTAAGAGGGAAAGGTTGCAGTGGCTGGGGTGGCATGTGATGAGAATATAGGAGGAAAAACTGCCTAAGAAATATCTACAGAGTAGGAGAAGTGCAGAAGACCAAGTGGAAGACCACGGATAAGATAGATGGACCAAGCGCAGGACATGGAGGCTAAAGTATTGGACCGGAGACACGTGGAAGAAGGAGAAGCTTGGAGAGATCGACAGGATGGGCTCAACCAAAAAGCGCCAATTACCTGGTACCTGACTGAACCCTACTGGCGACAAAGACCCAGGAGTTCCCCCCCCCAAGACCAGACCCGAATTTGGTACCTGACTGAACCCTACTGGCGACAAAGACCCAGGAGTTCCCCCCCAAGACCAGACCCGAATTGCGCCAACGGAACACTGGAAAACCAACATAAAAAAGAAAAGTGATTTTAGGAGCACTCAGGAGGTTAGGTTATGTTATGTTAGGTTAGGTTAGGTTAGGTTAGGCTCTTTAGAACTTTGTCAATCATAACAATATTTATTTATTTAAAAACTAAAAATCATAAAAATACATATATATTTCAAAACCAACAATCATAATAATACATATATATGTAAACATATGTATATATTTAAAAACTAACAAACAAAGTAGCTCCAAATAAGAATACAATTTTATAGAATAATATTATTTAACTAATATAAAACAAAATCAAACAAGGAGTATAATATTGCACAGACTCATGCCTTAAAAAACAAAGGTTAGGTTAAATGGTGTGTAATTGTTTCAGACAACCTTTTCTACCTACACAGGACTTGGTGCAATTCGGGCTCGGGGATAGGTGAACCTTTTTCTAACCCTTACTGATGGTGAAACTTTTGGCACAATTAGGGCTCACCCGACAAGAATGAAGAGGCTGCGCCAGACGTCCAGTAATAATGATGACCATGAATTTGATTGAACAAAGATACTTTCCCGTCGGTTGGCGCGATATCACGGGATTAAGGACATGGAGTGAGTCCAAAAGATTAAAACTTAAATGGCCTAAATGGATACGGAGATTTCAGAGTATGTGTATGGGTTTTAACCTTTACCTAGATTACTTAAGGTGGAATGGGGGGTGGGGGGGATGCGAGAATAAGC
>CABFWB010002621.1:62023-78182 GCA_902151455.1 Timema bartmani | reverse complement strand
TGCGAGAATAAGCCAGTGTTTTTGCAGTTTAAAAGGCAAAACATTTTTTTTTGGTCAAAATAAATCAAATATTGACAAGCACGTAGTTTAATTTTATTCCCACGGTGATATCAAGAGTTGCAATATCTGTCAATTTAATGACAACTTCTTTCTTCTCATTTAAAAATGTTCTCATCTAATACCGCCATGCTCATGATGGATATTCAGGAACTGATGATTTCAACATGCGAAGAAAATTAAACTCCTCCCCCCAAAAAAGGTATTGCCATAAAAACTGCAAAAACCCTGACCTTAACTCACGTCCCCTTCCATCTCACCTTAAGACACTAATGGCCAGAACAATGGAAAGTTATGAATGTTAATAAAAACGTATCCCTTCAAAGGTTGCTATTCTCACAGCGATGGCCGAGTGGTTTAAGACTATTTAATATTTTATTGGGCCTTACCACCCGTTTGGGCTATCTCCATTTAGTTACACTTGTGTGTTAGGGATGAATAAGGCAGAATTTAGAGGAATTATAGGCTACCTAGAGTAACTGTGAGACGGAAAGGGGAAAATTTTCTGTTTTGGAAAATTTTCCGGAAGATTTTTTATTATTATATCTGTTAAATAATTTCAACTGATTAAATGGATAATAATAATAATAATAATAATAATAATAGTAATAATAATAGTAATAATAATTAGTAATAATGATAGTACCTAGTAGTATTAGTAAAGAAACACCCACTTCGGTGGCCGCACGGTCTAACGCACTACTCTCGCAATAGACTAGACTGCCAATGAAAAGGAGATCGGAGTTCGATCCCAGTCGGGTGTACTGAGGCTGGTTTTAGCCTAAATGGTTTTCCACCCTCACTCCATGCAGATGCAGGTGCAATCCCTCTAAGCTAAACCTTCCTCATCCCTATCACATTGGCGTAATTAGTACATAAGCGTATACGCCGAACGGGTAGTAAGACACGGTGCTAAAAAAATGTAGTAAAGAAACAAATGAATGTGAGCCTTTGAAGACACGTTATATTCATAAATCAAACTTCAATTTTTTATCATCAATTAGTTATTTAAAATAATTTTTAAGGATGGCCTGACATTTTTCCCACCCCCCTATCATCCATGCTTCCTATCTACCCCACCCCCTCTCCCAACCAAAGCCCCCTCCCCCTTCTTGTAACCCCCTCATCTCCTAACACAATATATTTTGAAGTACAATAGGCTCAAAGTGTCATCTCTACACTTTAGCCCTTCAACAACAAGCCGCCACTGCGAAAAATTTTCCAATTCAACATTTTCCGGAAAATTTCTATCTCTAACTATACCCACATTTGCATAATTATACAGTGGAAATTTTTTTAATGAAAAACTGCGTTTAGTATACCCAGTCAAAATTTGAACCATGATCTTCCTATCATTTAAAAACAAGACTGTATTAGCTTGGCGTTTAGTCCGGCGTTTAGTCCGACGTTTAGTATGACGTTTAGTCCGACGTTTAGTCCGACGTTTAGTCTACGTACTCATCGATGCGGGTATCTAAGAAGTTCAACTCATATCAGACATCACAGTTGGTAGCCATTCACGGAGAGTTTGGAGTTCGAGTTTCTGTCGTATCATGTTTTCCTAACCTTCCACCCCTCATGTGGTTACACTTCATATATAGCTACCCTTCTAATTCCTCCCTACCTATTAGTTACAAGTCATTGGTACTATTCGTTTCAAACGCACTCAAACATTTTAAAAATAAATATTTCCGTCACTTGTGTAATTTTACTTCCGAAACGTATTAGTCTTCTCTCTCTCTCTCTTTCTTTCTTTAAGGGAGTGAGCCTCAACAGAAAAGCTATTGGGTAAGGTCAGTAATGAATAGTGGATGCGTGGGAATCGCGTCGTGGTGAGGTGAGAGGGGGGAAACTGCATCCAAGTGCAAGTGCATCTCGGTGCATCGCATAATAGATGCACGGTAATGATACTGGGTGTTGTTGAAACTAGTTACTTCCTGCGCTTCCAGACAGCTTTCTTGACATTGACAATCTTTGCCATACATCAAGAGGGGAGCAAGGATGGAAAACCTTGAACCCTTTGAGCTATTTTTATAACTATATTATTATTATTATTATTAGCACCACATCTTACTACCCGTTCGGGTTATACGCACTTAAGCTAATGTGTAATGGTAGGGTGATTGTGAGATTAAATAGAGGTTAACGTGGAATCCGAACCACGGTGAAGGCCTGGCATTCCAAACATTCACAAGTTGTGATTAAAACACATCTTGTCAGAGGTGAAGGAAGGGTTTGGCAATCAGATAAATCTGTGCCGGGACCGAGGATTGAACCCCGGACCCCCCAGCACAGAAGTCTGACACCTTACCCCTAGACCACCAGGTCACCCCTTGACTTACAAACTAATATTTTATTCATACAGCATCTTACTACCCGTATGAGCTATACTCATATCTACACATATGTAATAGTGACGAGCAAGTTATAATTTAGAGGAAATGTAGCCGCATTTGCGTGGAGGTAAAGGGGTATAACCTTTAGGGAGAACCAACCGCTGCCCGTCCGATTGGGATTAGAATCTCAATCTGCATGCTTAGGATGTAAAAAGGCGATGGGGGTCTTATGCCTTAGGCCAGGCCTGGCGAAACTAAGAAACGCGAGATTATTTTTTTTCTCAACAACTTTAAGGAATTGAGAAATGAATTATAATTTATAAACTGTATCATGTTTTAAGATCCAATTTACAGTAACTGTTATCTAATATTTTATCTATAAATACCCATTTATTACATCAATTGAATTGCTCTATTATTATGTAAAACCCGCTTTGTTGGCCGCATGTTCAAATGTGCTACTCTCATGTTAAACTAGGCAGCCGTAGACCGGGTGATCAGGGTTCGATCCCAGTCGGGTGCACTGAGGGTGGTATTTACTAAACGGGTTTCCACTCTCCCTCCACGTAAATGTGGGTGCACTTCCTCTACATTGAACCTTCCTAATCTCCAACACATTAGTGTAACTAGTACATAAGCGTATAAACCGGACGGGTAGTTAGACGTGGTTCTAAAAAAAATATGTACAGTAATAAAATATGTGTTTATTGACTAGCATCATTTTATCCTACCTGGAGGGTTAAATTGCCCCCAGATCGGGGTAAAATGACGCATGGTTTAAAACTAAACTATTTTAATATTAGAGCATCAGTAGATTTTCTAATAAACTTTATAAAATTAAATATCTATGCAATGGTCTTGTATGTAAATATTAAAGAGAAGAATGGTCATATAAAGTCCATAGCATAAGCATAACTATATATAATCTATACTTGACAAAAAAAATCAATGTGATTCACAGTTTTATATCTAAAAATTATTTTACCCATATTTAAATAAACTAATTAATAATCAAGACTGCAGGTTTTCTAAAACAAGTATCACCACTACATTACAAATTACTCCATAAAGAACCAAATACACATATATACTATTTCCCCCCATATTTTGCAAATTCACTACAAATCACATGAACTTCCTAGTAAAATTCATCTTTCAACTCATCCATTTCCTCATCTTCCTCCTCATCTTCATCATCATCATCATCATCATCATCATCATCATCATCATCATCATCACACAAATTGGGCATGTCTGTTTCTGATTCAGACAGGTCTAAAATAAAAATCAATACTTTTTAGCAAGCTTTTCACTTGGGTATAACACATTTTTAATTTTGATGTTTTACTGTACTTGATAATGTTAGTATATTTTTGGTGCATGCCTTTAATTTATTTATGTATTATCCATTTGTGTTTCGGTTAAAATCAGGGACTACTACTTGTATTTCTGTCTTCTTAACCAACCTAAGGAGTCATCCTTTATAAAAAAAAAGTTGGCTGGTTTCAAAACATGACCAGATAACTCCAAATCTTGCTCTTCTGAACATGATGGCTGCCTCCCAAATTAAGTTTAGAAGTGGCATTATTTGATTTCATTTTTATACCTAGTTTTGCTTCAGGAACCCCATATTTAAACAACTTTTTCTGATCGGAGATTTATTATGTACACCCCTAAAGGTCCGTTTACACTATGTAACAAGTTTTAAAACTTTATTTCATAGTTAAATTTCATAACTTGTTAGAAAATCTAATGAAAAAAATTAATGTTATAAAAAATTGATGTTTTATAACAAGTTATAGGTTCCCCACTTGTAACATTGTTACAAATATGTCCATGCACGTTTAACTTTGTTTTAAAATATGGTCCATATCAGTCTGATTGCAGTGCTTGCAACAGAATAACTTGTGCTGGTTTCTCGAAAGTGTATTGTGTTGTTGAGTTTTGCTGAGTAATGGAGTGGGATAAAAAAAAAAGGTCAGCTCTGTGAACTATACCGAGAGAAACGAGTGCTTTAAGATCCAATATTTCCAAAATTTAAAAATAGAAATAAAAAAACCTGGCGTAGATGGACTCTATACCATCCCCTCATACTTAGTGAAGGCCTAACCCACTATATCGTTTGTGTTTTCTCCATTCACGGTAGGAATTACTCTCTGAGAGGTATTTTTATCTACCAAAATCCTACTACATATATAATAGCTTTCTGATAGAGAAAAAGGCCTTTCAGAAAACAATTCCTACGCTGAACAGACTTTACATAGAATGCTGTTGCGAGAATGATAGCCTCTCTTGAATACATATTCTCGAACGCTAGGTAGTTTCATAACATTTCTTGCTGGATTTTTTTGAAGACAGAAAATGTTGTTACATAACAAACTTTTACAACATAATACATGTAACATTGTTACCAAACATTTATGTTTTACAACAATTTTTGTTACATAATGTAAACGAGCCTTTAGACAATTTTGAGTCGTTTTTGTCAATTTTAAACATCACTCAAATTAAACAAGTTATAAAATATGCACAAAAAAAAATTGTTACAAAGTGTCAACGGACATTACAGCTATATTTAGATGTTCTGTAAACCAAGAATCTCTTTCTATGATTCTTTAATAGGCTTGGCATCTCCAACACATGGTCTCGTCTGTGTATGTAAACATTTTAAAATTGTATATTTGTTTGGTTTTAGTTAATATTGGCTATTTTCTTATTATTATATTTTTATACATAGTTTTGATCTAGACAGAAATTGTCGTGTGGATTCCATACAACATAAATTATGTGGTTAATTTTAAGGGCTTACATAAATTGCCTATTACTTTGTGGGGTAAAGCGATGCACGATTAGGGTAGTATGATGCGCGCAAACATTGTGCATGGAAACTACCCCAGTACATATAGTTAAAGAAAAATTATCCTTGTTGACACATATATAATAAAGTTAATTAAGTAGATGTGTATTTTGTTTGTACATGTGTGCATTTTAATATATTAAAAATTATTAAAAGTTTAATGCTAAATAAATAATCTCGAAACTACCACCACAATGTTTAACTCCGTTCGATAACTCGATCTTGACTGATAACACAATCGAGTATCTGTGTGAACTATAACATCATCCCCTAAGCGTCCGCAACTACCAATAGCTCTTGGATCTTTGACTACTCAAATACAACACTACCCGCTTAGTCATAGTACCCCAATCTCCACTTCAACCATTCCATTTTTTTATTGACCACAAACCTATTTCGGTGGCCGCATGTTTTAAGGCGTTAGTTTGGCAATAGACTAGACTGCCGATTACAGGGATCTCAGGTTTCGAATCCCGGTCGGGTGTTTTGAGGGTTGTTTACCTAAATGGTTTTCCACTCTCCCTCCACGCAAATGCGGGTACACTTCCTCTAAACTCAACATAGCTCATTCCTAATTCATCAACGTAGTTATTAAATATGTGCATAGCCTAAACAAGAAGTAGAAAAAACCCAAAACATCATCATATTTAAATATTTAGTGCATACAGTAAAATTTAGAGGGTGGGAGTGTTGCAATAGTTTTTTCTCGATCTCTCCATTCCCGCCCCCACACCCCTCGTCTTCGGACCCACTACGATTATACGCATACCTTAATTACGCTAAAGGAATATAGATGACGAAGTTATAGTTTTAGAGGAAATGTAACCGTATTTGTGTAAAAATAGAGTGGAAGACCATTTAGGGAAAACCAACCTCAGTAGACCTGACTGGGATTCAAACCCCACTTTCCCCGTTATTGGCAATATAGTCTAACACAAGAGTGACGCGTTTGACGACGCGACCATCAATGCGGGTAGGTATATAAAAATAAATATATATTTTAAAAATTTAATACAAATACGCCTTAGTTGGAATACATTTAGTAAATACTGGTGGAATAGAAAACGGTGGACAAAATTAAGGAAATTAATAATAAGAACATTTTTAATCCTTTTCAAAGCTAATTTTTGCCCGATCAACCTTGCTATATAATGAAAGTGAAGCAATGATATTTATTAATTACAAATGGTCCTAAGATTGAATAATTTGCTATAATCAGGGCCCGGAATTCAATGAGATAAGAATTATTAAAAAATTACCTATAAAATTACTCATAAATTCTAAAATGTTGCTTCAAATTATCAAAAAATAACCTAAACATATGAAAAAAAATTGTAATGAATGCATTACTAAATCAAACACGCACATTACCAATGAAAACTAAAACATAAGTATTCAATTAAAAGTCTTTAGTAACTAAGCTCTTGTATTCTACTAATTAATATTAACTTATTTTACAAAACCTTCTTCAGATGACGCAACTCTCTTCAGACTAGTCTCAGTATCATCAGGAATGTGTGTTTTACAACCATAGAAACAAAGTAGATACAATGCTAATACCTACATTGTCTTCGTACTCTGACAGCTATACACTAAATTTGTTTATATTTGAGTATTTGTAAATTTATAAAATATCTAGAATATTAAAAAAATTATAATTATTTAAGATAAATACCTAAAATCGACTAAAAACCACGCAAACCAAATCAATATAACTTAGCAATCCTAAATAGCAAGTTATGTCGCTGGTAGATGAGCACTAATCTAATTTAGCCTTTCATTTTTAGCTTTGTTATCACAACTTTAATGAATCCCCTTTAAGATAATATTTAGTTTTCGTATTCGTTTATTCTTATACTTTTTTGTCTGCATATACCAAATTCAATTTTTCTATCATATTGAGAAGTTTGTTTTTCTAGTTTCCATTTATTATTGTGGGGTTGTTCTATTACAAAATTGGCAAATTTAAATTTCCCTCCATGCCGAAAAGAATAATTAGTAACAATTTATGAAAATTTGTAAGCTACTAACACCCTTCTCCCCATCACCACAGTTTTTTCAGTTCCCACATTCCTATTTGAAAATTTAAGATCTATTTAATTATCTTATATGGTTTATTTACATGTTTACCAAATTTCAATTTTAAACTATATCAAACAGTAGTGTTTTATACTAATTGTATCAATTTCGATCTTTTGCATTTCATGGGCTTCAATTTTGTAATTCTATATGTTCAGACGTCATTCCGCTCTCCGTGAAGGTCTATTGACTTACATGTCAAACTTTCAGTTTAAATTACAACAAAAAGTGTTTTTTGTATTAGTTTTAGGAATCTTTATGGGGCCAACCACCTCCTTCCTTATTTACTGCTTCTTAATTTTGAAATCTAAGGATCTGACCGTAATGTTTGTTTAGGGTGGTTCTTATACAAGCCCTCCAAATATAAAGTTTCTACTCTACTGACAAGTAATTTATTATTTTTTAAGGAATTTTGAAACCAGCCCTCTTTCTAAATAATAAATATTTATTTTGTAATTGAAGTAATTCTTATATATTCGTGGCAAATCTCAAATTTAGTCCTCACTTAAAAGGTTTTTTAATCTTCTACTTAACTCCAACCCCATACTTATTTAAAATATTCAGTCTTTTATGGTTATTTTGAGTGGTCTTTATACCTTTTTGCAAAATTTCAATTTTAAACCACAAAGAGAAATAGTGGTTTCTATTAGTTTTGGAAATGACAACCACCCTCCCTTCCTCATTTAAACAATGCCTACTTAGAAATTTCGAATTTTAAGACGAGTATGGGTGGCTATCTGGAGTAGTCCTTCTACCAGCCTGCAAAATCTAATTTTTCTGCCTCACCTAAAAGTGTTTTTTCCCCTTACAACCCCCTAACCCAACCATGTTTCCCAAAACCCCAATAAAAATATTAACATCTTCAGCCTTTAATATATTTGGAGTGATTCTTTTACTTACCTGCTGAATTTCAGTTTTCTACCACACTGGGAGTTATTTGTTTACAACTATTTTTTAAAATTTTGAGCACCTCCTCCTCCTCATTTCTCTAATTTATTCTTAGAAATTTCAATTTTTGATATTTATTTGGTTGTCTCTCCATCTGTCTGCCAAATTTTATTTTTCTACCTTATTTATAAAGCTTATTTTCAAATTATAGGCCACCCATTTCCAGAATACTTATATTGAAATTTCCCGTTTTTAGAATTTCCTGGTTATATAATATAGAAATCAATCTCGCTACCTTCCTGTCTAGCAAAATTTCAAGTTTCCAGGCCCAAAAGTTGGGGAAATAAGGTGGTTAGTGAGTGAGTCAGCGAGTGAGTTTTTCCTTTTATTATATAAATTAATTATCTATATTATTAAAATTTAATGATGTCAGTAATAATATATGTATGATTGCCCAGAGAAATTTTGATACTTTTCAATGAGAAATAAATCTGAAAGTTGGTGAAACTATAGAGGAATCATTTAATAAGTGCGCAAATTTTTCAAATTTGAAAACTGATAAATATTAAATAAATACAATTTGATTTACTTAATAATTTTAATTCGTAGATTTACATTTCAAAATCAAAGAGAATCTAGAATATAAATTCCAATTTGAAGCGAAATTGTAGTGACCTGTGTTTATGGTTAAGTAGATTTGTGTTAATTTTGGTTAGCAAAAAGAATTTCTTTGGTTAGTGAAAATATTAAAAGTAAGGTTAAAAATATTTATTTAATTTGAGCTTAAATTTTCATAGCCTAGATATGTATTCATACAAACCGACTATTATTCTAGTTAAAAGACAACTAACACCTACGAGTAGCAAATTATATGACCTGATAAATAAAACTAATGTTTGTTGATTGTTTGTATATTACGTGTTAACGCAAGAGCTTCCAACTTAACAAGAGATACTTCATTTTATTTCAAGCACCACGTTTTACTACCCGTTCGGGGTATACGTTTTGGTACTAGTTACTCTAATGCTATAGGGATAAGGAAGGTTGAATTTTAAACGAGTGTACCCGCATTTGCGAGTCGGGAGAATGGAAACACATTTAGTGAAAATTACCTTCAGTATACTCGGTCAGAATTCAGACCAGTTTATTGTTAGAGTCACGCCTTAAAGCTTAGATAATGCAGCTACTGAAGCGGGTTTTTTTAAATTGAAATACAAATTTAAATTACATGAAATATACACGCTCACCTAATTTTAGAGTTTATTTGGTAGTTTTGTATTCACATTAAGTGTTAAAAAGTTTTATCAAATGTATTTTTTGATGTTTGATTAAAAGTAACATTTATGAATTTTTGCTATGTTTTTAAATGTTTGTGATTATAGTAAATATACTTTTATAACAAACTAGCCCAACCTAACAAAACCTAGCCTTTCATGCATCTACAAATTGAAGGTTCTGTTTTGTTATGTTGGGTAATATTGATATCAACCTGTCATATATGGGTTTAAAAACTAGTAATTAATAATAATGATGAAATACTCCGATATAACATTTTGCTGTTCAAAATTCCCATAGTCACGCCAAAGAATTTTACCAAAAAATATTGATAAATCAGGCACGTTGTCTCAAAAGGGTTAGAGAAAGATCGGAATCAACTAGAGGGACAGAAGGCTGCTTGAAAACCTGTAGCTGGGACAGTGAGAGAAGGTGAGGCTGAATGATGGAGAGACCAACAACGTAGAGATAGGAAGAGGAATGAGAAAGGTATGCTGTTTGTCACCTTGTCTGTTCAACTTGTATGGAGAGTGGCTGGTCAGGGAAGCCCTAGAGAAATGTCGAAATTTCAAGATAGGAGGACGCGTCTCTAACCAAGTAAAATACAAAGCTGACAAATCATTGTAAGCTAAAAATGAATAAGAGTTGCAGAAAATGATGGATCAGCTGGTGGAGATTGGTAGAAAGTATGGCATGGAGATCAACATTGAGAGGTCAAAAGTGATTTTATTTTTAAAAAAATAATAGAAATTAGAAACCAGGAACTGGAAAGCATTGCACAGTGCTAGTACCTTGAAAGTCCGCTGACAAAGGATGCTTTTTGTATCAAGGAAATTAGGTCGAGAATCACCATGACCAAGGAAGATTTCAACAAGAAGAGGTTATTTCTGACCAGCAATTTGAGTTTGGAACTGAAGAACAAACTGATGAAATGCTACATTTGGAGCATCGCCCTGAATGGAGCAGAAACTTGGACTCTCAAGACAATGAAAAAAAAACTTTGAGAGCTTTAAAATGTGGTAATGGAGAAGACTTGAGAAGATCAGGTGGACAGACAGTGTGACAAATGAAGAAGTATTAAGGAGTGGGTGAGAAGAAAACCATTTTGGATGATTTTACTGTACAAAACAAGCTGGATCGGACACATTCTTAGGAAAAACTATCTTCTGCACGACGTCATAGAAAGAAAGATTGAGGGAAAAGGAATTTAGGAAGACGGTGGATTCAAATATTCGATTACCTGAGGGAAAGAAGAAAAGTATGTAATCTGACGGAGGCAGACGACAGTACCCATTTGCGATCTAAGTTCATTGACACGTATTGATAATATCTATAAAAAGTCCAATTACTCAAAAGTTTAAATTTTAATCTCAAAATTAAATTCCGTTGAATTTGACTATGAGATCTAATTATATTTTTAA
This sequence comes from Timema bartmani, assembly GCA_902151455.1. Classification (NCBI taxonomy): domain Eukaryota; kingdom Metazoa; phylum Arthropoda; class Insecta; order Phasmatodea; family Timematidae; genus Timema; species Timema bartmani. The sequence goes on along the minus strand of CABFWB010002621.1, from coordinate 67,269 downwards.
TTTCAAACCATATTTTAATATTTCAAATAATAATATTAAAAATTACGAATCTTAGATTCGAATGAGAAATTTCAAACGTTCGCCCAGGCTTAAATTAGTTATTGTCTCACTGATGGACTGACGTTAGTTTGAGGTGAGGTTAGGTTCTGCTAGAGCAACGAGGTGAAAGTATCCAAAGAGCCAACTTTTTAAAAATGTTTTCATCCACTCAAAAGCAATTAGGGTGGAAAATGGAGAGGCAAATCAGAATTATAAATGACACGGGGAAAACCACCTCAGCAATGCACCCGGCTGAGATTCGAACTATTGCCCTTCCCGTCAAACGGCGATTCCGTTTATTTCGAGACTGATATCTTAGACCATGATACCACTTGTGTTAGTGGTACTCATAGATTCAATTAAAGTTTGTTAGTTATTAAATAATTTTTGTGAACCTAGAAAATGACAACTTAATATTGGAATCGAACCTCGGAGCCCTTGATTTAACACAACAATCTTCTCTACCACTGAGATATACAGGATTCATCCCATGCTTAGTCTCATTCTTCACTCATAATTTTAGGCAGATAGTCCTGTATATCTCCGTGGTTGAAAATGGGTGTGGTGAGTCAAGGGTTCCGAGTTTGACTCCCGTTCCCAAGTGTAATTTTTCAAATTTAAGAATATACACTTGATGCGGCTGTATACGTAACTTTTAGATCATTTCATTCTCCCAAGCTTCGCTGTTCATGTAAAATTAACTGGGCAAGCTTTAGCTTGAATTTTCACATAATTACATGTGAAGAGATTAAATTAAAATGATTCAGATTATTGGCAAAGGTCTCATAATTTGTGACTCTAATAGTGCTGCCAGCTCCACGGATCTAGATTTTTACCAGAAGAGCTTAGATGAGTGACCGCATTCTTGCCTCAAACTTGAGAACCTGAAGTTCAACCATAGATAGGGTGCATTGAGAGTATTTTTAAGCACTGTGCTTTCCTATTATTTAACTAGAACAGTGATAACGATTTTCCTTAAAATTCACCTCACTCATCCTCCTTATTTGGTTCAATAAGTATTATTATTATTATTATTATTATTATTATTATTAGGTGTTCTGTCTTGCAACAGATCCATTCCTTTTGTTAGTGAACTTAGACTACCAATGCACCTCCTTCAGCTTCCAGAATTTTCTTCTTTCTTTTAAGTCATCTAAGATTTAAATCCTTCTTCTACCTAAGTTCCTCTTTCCTTCAACCTTTCCTACTATGGCGTCGTGTATAGGACGGTACATCCTAAGGATGCGTTTGATCCAGTTGGCTTTGTACAGAAGAATCACATCCATAATTGTTATCTTCTCACCCACTTTTCTTGTTACTTCTTCATTTGTCACCTTTCCCACCCACTTGATCTTCTCAATTCTTCTCCAGAACCACATTGCGAAGGTCTCCAAGAATTTCTTTTCCATCTGCTTATAGGTCCAATTTTCTGCTCCATAGAGTGCGATGCTCCAAATGTAGCATTTCATCAGTTTCTTCCTCAGTTCCAAACTTAACTAGCTGGTCAGCAGTAACCTCTTTTTGTTGAAAGTTTCTTTGGCCATGAAGATCCTCGACCTAATTTCCTTGTTGCAATAGCCATCCTTTGTCAGCAAACTTCCCAGGTACTTTAACTGCTCTATGTTTTTCAACTCTTGGTTGACAATTTTGATTCTCAGCGGCTCTTCATTTTTTGGTATCACCATCACTTTTGACTTCTCATTGTTGATTTCCATGCCATATCTTCTCCCGATCTCCACCATCTGGTCCATCATTTCCTGCAACTCTTCTTTATTTTTGGTATTAGTATCTACCAATTTGTTTTACAACCAAACTAACGTACTCTAAAAATACATCAGTGGACAGTTGGTTCAAGCGTGAGACACATGTGGTCTTCTTTACCAGTGATGGGAAGGTTGATGTACGAATTCTGGACTGGGGAATTAAAAAAAAATATATCTCTAAACTTTCCCTCAACGCAACTGTGGGTACATTTCCTCTTTATATTAATTGATTATTCCATCAGTATAGATATGAGCGGAATCCACATAATTAGTAAGATACAATACACCAATAAAAATCCATAGTAAAAGTTATTTTTTTATGTTTCTTCTATTTTAATTTTCGTGAGAAATGTTTTATTTTTTAAAAATAAGTATCTTACTTTTGCTAGTACATATTACTAAACAACCTCTCTTATAAATAAAACAAATTTACTCTAAGGTCGTAGAAGACATTGTATCGATAGTAAACGTGATAGGCGCTATAAAGTTAATCTTTTTCTAACAAAAACAAACCTCTCAAACGAACAATTGAATGCATGGCATTTCGAATTTGACATTTTGACATTGGCAATGAACTTAACTATTCAGTATCACATACAAATAAATAACAAGCACTTCACATTAGAAATGGACGGAAATATTGTCTTTGCTATATAAATTATATTCCTGTACACTAGGGATGATTATTCATTATTCAATTTTGAAATAGGTTACTGATGCAAATGCTATCTGAACAATTCATAAAGCCGCATCGTCGGTCGCATTGTCTAAGGCATCATTTTTTCAATAGGTTAGATTTACAGAGATGAGCTTATCGGGTCAGATGTATTGAGTGTTTTTTTTTATCATTCGTACCACACAAATATGAGTACATTTCCTCTAAATTCGATCTTACTCATCCATCATTAGTGTAAATATACTGGTAGCACAAACAGATAATAGGACGCAGTGGACACAAAGAAAAAATTATTTACTGAAAATTGTCGAACTAATTTTTGTTCATCTTGTCATACACTAATGGATTACACTAATGTGCTAGAGACAAGAGGGTTGAATTTAAAAGAATTGTACCCACATTTGCGTGGAGGAAGAGTGAAAAACCACTTATTGAAAAATACCCTTAGTGCAACCACCTGGGATTTGAACACCGATCTCCCCGTCATAGTCAGTTCAGTCTATTGCGAGACTGACGCCTTAGGCCATGCAGCCACTGAAGTGGATTAGCTAGGTATTCTCAGCTAAGATTCAATTTGAGACCTCCTCGTCACCAGCAAACTAAATTAGACGAGACTGACGCCTTTGTTTGCGTGTCCACCGGTGCTATTAAGAGTTATTAAAATTCCACTTTTTAAAATTAAGATTATTGTTATAATTACTAGTATCACCATAATTAGTGGTTTTTTGTCAGTGCACAGACTAATAGTGGGTAGAAAGATGCGTGCTAATCTAACGCCACAGGACTGAGAGTTAAAGATCGTAAAAAAGAATCTGCATCAGCATTCACTTGAAAAGAGTACGGTGACACACATTGTGGCACAAAATAAGTTTTCACATCCTGGAATCGATGTACGTCCTCCTGGATCAAAGTAAAATAATCTAGCGTATACCCAATTACTTTGTCGATTGTATCACGATTATTAGGAGATAATAACACAATTATTATTATTATTTAAACCTAGTTAATTTTGTAGGAGCTTATTTTTATATTAATATTTAGGGCTTTTCTTTCCATTTGTATGAAGATTTAAATCAGTTTAAAGGTGATATTACCTACACCAGTGGGCACGCAGGCTTAGGAGTCAGTCTCGTGTTGTGTAGTTTGTCGGTGAGGGACAGGCTAGGGGTTAGAGTTAGAATCTTGGCTAGGTACATTGATGCGATTTTTTTTAAATGTTTTCCCACTCTCTTTACAAGCTAATAAAACACACTTCTTAAAATTATATCCAATTCATCCATAGTTTAATAGTGTTTACTGTATATGTGGCTTAGCCGTATGTCTGGTAAGACACGTACAACATAAAATAGAGCCATATTTGATTATGATAATTCCCAAAAATATATTTTCTTAAATAGGGCTTCCTCTTTCAGAGTGATCATTTGACGGCCAGAGTACTGGCTGCTGTGTCTATTCTAGTTTAATAATCAATTTTTTATTTATGAGTCAGTTGCACCATAAATTGCAAGCTTAATACCTGATATAATAAAAATATATAATTTTAAAATACTTTCTTTTGATTATATTTAAATATTGGTATTATTGCAATTTTGGAGAGCGTCAATATCGAGGTTCAAATCTCGGTCGGTTTATTGAGGGTGATTCCTACTAAATATTTTCCCCCTCTTCTTCTATTCAAGTGTAGGTACACTTCCTCTAAAATTCAACCTTCATCATCCCTAACACATCGGCACAGAACTACTTCTTGTTTGATAATGTTCCTTAGCACCACGTCTTACAACTCGTTAGGTTTGTAAGTATATTTTATAATTACGATAATTTTCAAGAGATGAGAAGGTTGAATTTATAGGAAGTGTACCCGCATTTTCGGGGAAGAAAGTGGGGAAAACTATTTAGGGAAATCCACCCTCATCACTGGGTCTGTAATTAATATGCTAATGTGCTAAGGATGAGAATAGTTGAATTTTAGAATAAGTTTACCCACATTTTCGTGGAGGGAGAGTGGAAAACTATTCATAAAAACCTCAGTAGATACATCCAACCAGGATTTTATCCCCATTATTCCCATCATCAGCAGGCCAGTTTATTGTGAGAGTTAACATTTCCAAACTTTGTAAATAATGCCCAAAAATATCTGGCATATTCGTACGAACAAGTGTTTTCAGCCATGAAACTTAGGATTAGTGATCTTTGATACCGAATTATTGATGAGCATCTGTCTCTTCTCTTGCGAATCATCTCCTCACAGTTCAACCCAGATAATGAAAAAATGTTGGAAGCTCATTCCCAGTTTCACTCACGTCTTCATAAATCTTCTGAACGAACTTAAAAACAAACTAGGATTAATTATGATTTTTTTGCTCTCTCTGTGTATCTAAAATTATTCATTTCAGTCTATTATGTGCATTTAGAATTTTTTTAAATAAATTTTGCAGAAAAAATCATAAATAAAAAACTTTGGCCTGCTAATTATTTTATATTTTTCTTTTGGCCATCCTGTAAGTAAGTTTGCACCATAAGGCCACCAAAATGGGTAAATTTAATGCATATAAAGGATGGGAAAATTACGTGTGGGAAACCACCCTCTGTGTACCCAACCTAGATTCGAATCTTGATCCTCCCGTGACAGCCAATTTAGCGTGAGCTTGATCACAGAATTGACTCCCTAAGCTGGGACGTTATTTTCAGACTCTCAAACTACTAAAATTGGTGGTTTAATATCGCATGACAATATATTTTGCAAACTAATTTTGCAAAAAAAAAAAAAA